>CM059297.1:4840000-4887500 GCA_030340665.1 Neosalanx taihuensis | reverse complement strand
TATTCATTAAGCAGCAGGTTTTACTCTACCTGTGTATCAGGGCTGTATTCATTAAGCGGCAGGTTTTACTCTACCTGTGTATCAGGGCTGTATTCATTAAGCGGCAGGTTTTACTCTACCTGTGTATCAGGGCTGTATTCATTAAGCGGCAGGTTTTACTCTACCTGTGTATCAGGGCTGTATTCATTAAGCGGCAGGTTTTACTCTACCTGTGTATCAGGGCTGTATTCATTAAGCGGCAGGTTTTACTCTACCTGTGTATCAGGGCTGTATTCATTAAGCGGCAGGTTTTACTCTACCTGTGTATCAGGGCTGTATTCATTAAGCGGCAGGTTTTACTCTACCTGTGTATCAGGGCTGTATTCATTAAGCGGCAGGTTTTACTCTACCTGTGTATCAGGGCTGTATTCATTAAGCGGCAGGTTTTACTCTACCTGTGTATCAGGGCTGTATTCATTAAGCGGCAGGTTTTACTCTACCTGTGTATCAGGGCTGTATTCATTAAGCGGCAGGTTTTACTCTACCTGTGTATCAGGGCTGTATTCATCTCACTCTCTATCCCACTCACACACCCTGCGGCTGAGATCCATCCACACACAACCCACACAGGTGCACTGACACAAATGCCCTTCTGCACGCAGACAGGCACACAAGCACACACACACACACACAGGCACACACACACACAGGCACACGCAGGCACACACACAGGCACACACACACACAGGCACACGCAGGCACACACACACACACACAGGCACACACACACACAGGCACACGCAGGCACACACAAACACAGGCACACACACACACAGGCACACACACAGGCAGACACACACACAGGCACACACACACACAGGCACACGCAGGCACACACACACACAGGCACACACACACACACATATTAACACATGGCTTTCTGCACAGACCCTTTCTACAGTACTGACGTATGACATTTATTTGGTTATAACAGCTGCTGTTAGATGTCAAAACAAGAGTGAAGTTTCTGTGAAAGGAGAGAGAGAGAGAGAGAGAGAGAGAGAGAGAGAGAGGTAGGGAGGGAGAGAGTTAACCCAGCGGGGGAGCCTGCAGGAGGGAGGGAGGAAGGTCTTACATGATAAACAGATATACTGAGATACTGAAAAACAGAGTGAGAAAGTGAGAGGGATCCTTAGAGTTCGCTAGAGAGAGAGAGAGAGAGAGAGACACAGAGAGAGAGAGAGAGAGACAGAGAGAGAGAGAGACAGAGAGAGAGACACACACAGAGAGAGAGAGACAGAGAGAGACAGAGAGAGAGAGACACAGAGAGAGACAGAGAGAGAGACACACAGAGAGAGAGAGAGAGACAGAGAGAGAGAGAGAGAGAGAGAGATCCGATCTACCTGTGCCGGTTGACTCACCATGAAGCCCATGGCAGCATGCCTGGCCCCGGGGTCAGAGCTTGATACGGCCAGGTCCATTCCACACCACACCATCGCCCCGGGCTCAAATCACCCCGACCAGAGTCCCAGCACGGCCAACTAACCACCACCCACCCCCCCACCCACCCCCCCCTCGACCACCTTACAGCCCCCCCCAACACCACCCCGCCTCCACCACCCCCGCCACAAACCCCCCCTTGCCTGCCACATTCCACCAGACACAGGGTAGCACGTGTTAACGAGCCCCTCTCCCCAGAGCGGGGGGGTTCAAAAGGATGGACATGGCTGGGAAGGTTCTCCTCCCTCCCATCCCCCCTCGGGTGTCTTCCGGCACGTTCCCTGAGCCGCGGACCCCCTGACTGGCTCCGCCTTTAACGATCTGTGTCTCCGTGCACCTGGAGAGAACCGTCGCGCTGTCACAGCGCAGCATTGATTGGGGGGGGGGGGGGGGGGGGGTAAAGGGATACGACTTCGTGCCTCGCTACATTAACACCCCCACCCCCCCCCACCGACTTCCCCCGCCAGGGGAACAAGCACACCGTCGCCTTTAAGACAATGTTCCCCGTCATGAAGGAAACAATGGAGGGAGTTTAAACGCGGGTCAGGTCGGAAAGGATTTGCTACCAGAGGTAATTGCCTGGTGCATCTGTACGCTGTTTTTACACAGCGCTGAGTCTACCGCAACTGAAGCGGTGAGCAGTCCAGGTTGTTAGACTGCCTGTCTGTTCGTCTGCCTGTTGTTAAGAGCGGAATTTCGTCGAATTTCGTGTAGACCTCAAACAAGACACGAGAGTTATAGTCTCCAGATGGGATTTATTCACTGGTTGATACTTGATCACTGATTGACAGCCTGTCTGCCTGCCTGTCCGTCTGTTTGCCTGCCTGTCCTTCAGTCTCTTCTCTTGTCACTCCTGTTTTCCTGAGTCAGTCTCTCACACAGGCCCCTCACAGAAGTGGTAAAACAGGGATGCTGTTTTACTAGCTGTGTAAAACTCTGTCCCACTCTGGGCTTGTGGCCTCAGATAAACATCCCTCTTCTTCCCTCAGCAGCCTGATCTGATTTTACAGACACGCACACGCACACACGCACAGCCATGAATATTCTGTCAGAGCTCAGAGACAAACGAGGGCTGGACCCGCGCTCTGCGCTGACAGCTAGTAAAACAGCATCAGTGTCTCAGACAGGAATAGACACACAAGAGCTGAGCTCCTCAAACAGCAGCCTGAACACCGGCCTGTCTACCTCCCGCCGGCAGCTGTTTCTGGAACCTTCCACTCGCACCAGAACAGCGGGAACCTGAACCTGTGGAGGTTCGCGTGCGCAGGGGATCGTGTTCAGGTCGATAAATAAACCCTAAATAAACCCTCTTACGTATTATTTGTGTATCACATGCACAACATAGAGACAAAAGTAAAATATTGACTATCTTATTGCCACTACAAAAAAAACAAGAGTCCACATTGTTGAGGATTCAGAGAAAACGGACCGCAGAATGGCAAACTGGACCGATCAGGAAGGAGTTTCATCAAAGCCATGCGACACTGGATTGAACTGTGTGATGGGGTGTTGTGTGTGTGTGTGTGTGTTTCTGCACAGTGGCAGCAGGGTCTTGTGTGTGTGTGTGTGTCCGCACAGTGTCTGCAGGGTCTTGTGTGTGTGTGTGTGTCCGCACAGTGTCTGCAGGGTCTTGTGTGTGTGTGTGTGTGTGTGTCTGCACAGTGTCTGCAGGGTCTTGTGTGTGTGTGTGTGTGTGTGTGTGTCTGCACAGTGGCAGCAGGGTCTTGTGTGTGTGTGTGTGTCCGCACAGTGTCTGCACAGTGTCTGCAGGGTCTTGTGTGTGTGTGTGTGTGTTTATGCACAGTGGCAGCAGGGTCTTGTGTGTGTGTGTGTGTGTGTGTCCGCACAGTGTCTGCAGGGTCTTGTGTGTGTGTGTGTGTGTTTCTGCACAGTGGCAGCAGGGTCTTGTGTGTGTGTGTGTGTTTCTGCACAGTGGCAGCAGGGTCTTGTGTGTGTGTGTGTGTCTGCACAGTGTCTGCAGGGTCTTGCGGTCGCTGGTCAGCTCTGCTGCGTCCTGCAGACGGTGGGACGTGCCTCTGAGGACCAGGGCGCTGGGCTCCTCTCAGCAGGTTGCCTCTGAGGACCAGGGCGCTGGGCTCCTCTCAGCAGGTTGCCTCTGAGGACCAGGGCGCTGGGCTCCTCTCAGCAGGTTGCCTCTGAGGACCAGGGCGCTGGGCTCCTCTCAGCAGGTTGCCTCTGAGGACCAGGGCGCTGGGCTCCTCTCAGCAGGTTGCCTCTGAGGACCAGGGCGCTGGGCTCCTCTCAGCAGGTTGCCTCTGAGGACCAGGGCGCTGGGCTCCTCTCAGCAGGTTTCCGCGGGAAGGAGTCAAGCGAGAGACGGGGATCCGTATCCCAGGAGAGACACACCACCACCCCCCCCCCCCCCCCGTGCCAATTTGGGCCCTGCTGCCGGTGCATGATGGGAATGAAAAACATCCCTCCCTTTCCTCCGCTCCTGCGCAGGAAACCCTGACCTGAATACAGATGGCAGGGAGAACAGCGCGCTGAAGAGCAGGGCGGACAGATACTTTTTAAGTATTCATCGTTTTACCCACCCGACCACCGACCCCCGCCCCCTGCACCCCCCCCAACCCCCCTATCCCCCTCCGTATTCAGGTGAGAACTTCGACGCGAGGATTTGCGGAATCGTGCAGGTTGCGGCGTGTTACAGTGAGGGAAAGAGACAGGGAGAGGTAGGGGGAGGGGAGAGAGAGGAGGAGAAAAACAAGCAAAATATGAGGGAGCAGGGCTGCTGCAGCCTCCCCATTCCACGATCACACTGGGAATCAAAACACTTCTTAATAATTCAGTGTGAATCGAGGAGCGAGCTCTCCGCAGCGAGGGAGGAGAGGGGAGGAGAGATGACAGGGCAGCGAAGAATCCCTCCAAATCCTTTCGGCGTCGACGCCAAACAACTGTTCGAGGTCGTCCTGACCGTGTTAAGTGGCGGGCAGTACGGGAGATGTACAACGTTAGTCATTATAGGGGGATATGCAAAGGCAAACCTGGCAACCGCTGCTGTTAGTACTCGGTTCACGGTCTTATTTTCCATTTGACGGAAAGCAGTTGTTTATATTGACCGACTGACTTAAAAACGTGCAGCCAATTTTACGGTGAACTAATCCAATGAAGCGAGCCGCCGAGGACTGCAACCTCATCTCTCAATTAAGAGAACCGGGGGGAAAACGAGAGCTGCTAAAATTATTTGACTTCGATTTTTCTTCAATTTCCAAAAGCCCCCCCCCCCAACCACCTCACCCCCCTGCCATTCCCCTCCTCGCCCCCCCACCTCCTGCACCCTGTCTCTGTCTGCCCTCAGCCACAGCATCTCCGAGTCCCCCCCCCCCTCGCCTCACGGTGACAAGGTAGGGAAAGAGAAAAACACTTTGCCAATTAGTCAGGAGTCCCTGTGATTATTCCGCTCCTGCTAACAATTCTCATTTGCATGAATTATATATCGAATGTCCGTGCCTGACACTGTCCCAGCTGAGGGGCCTGGAGACTGAGGGGGCCTGGAGACTGAGGTGCCTGGAGACTGAGAGGGCCTGGAGACTGAGGGGCCTGGAGACTGAGAGGGCCTGGAGACTGAGGGGGCCTGGAGACTGAGGGGCCTGGAGACTGAGAGGGCCTGGAGACTGAGGGGGCCTGGAGACTGAGGGGGCCTGGAGACTGAGGGGGCCTGGAGACTGAGGGGCCTGGAGACCGAGGAGGCCTGGAGACCGAGGGGGCCTGGAGACCGGGGGGCCTGGAGACCGGGGGTGCCTGGAGACCGGGGGGGCCTGGAGACCGGGGGGGCCACCGCCGCTCCTGCTGCTACGTTCCCAGCCTCTGTGTTCATGCAGTTCTGGCTCCATCCTCTTTGTCACATGGTCAACGTTGTCTCTGGTTCTCCAGGATGTCTCTGAGGGAGGGTATCTCTGTCTCTGAGGATGTTTCTGAGGTGAGAGGGTTTAAGGATGTTTCTGAGGATGTTTCTGAGGTGAGAGGGTTTAAGGATGTTTCTGAGGATGTTTCTGAGGTGAGAGGGTTTAAGGATGTTTCTGAGGATGTTTCTGAGGTGAGAGGGTTTAAGGATGTTTCTGAGGATGTTTCTGAGGATGTTTCTGAGGATGTTTCTGAGGTGAGAGGGTTTAAGGATGTTTCTGAGGATGTTTCTGAGGTGAGAGGGTTTAAGGATGTTTCTGAGGATGTTTCTGAGGATGTTTCTGAGGATGTTTCTGAGGTGAGAGGGTTTAAGGATGTTTCTGAGGATGTTTCTGAGGTGAGAGGGTTTAAGGATGTTTCTGAGGATGTTTCTGAGGTGAGAGGGTTTAAGGATGTTTCTGAGGATGTTTCTGAGGTGAGAGGGTTTAAGGATGTTTCTGAGGATGTTTCTGAGGTGAGAGGGTTTAAGGATGTTTCTGAGGATGTTTCTGAGGTGAGAGGGTTTAAGGATGTTTCTGGTTCGGCTAGAGTTGCTCTCCTCTCAGCGAGGGGAGCGGTTTGTGGCCGTGTCCGTCTCCATGGCAGCGTCTGAGCGGATCTCATCGCCTTGCAGCGAGCACCAGCGGAGGCTCGGAGGAGGACCGGCCGTTAGCGGGCTGGTTAGCAGGTCCTCCCCCCCCCCCCAAAACGCTCCCTGGTTTGGGGTTGTGGCTGGACATGCGCCTCAGTGAGTGTGCTGCCCTGCAGGGGCTAATCACACCAGCCCACCAGGTCAGAGCCACTTCCAGGGGTCACGACCTCTCTGTCCAGACACACGCTCCAGGGACCCTCTCTCCTTTTCTAAGCTAGCACGGTTTGAACACACGCACAGAGAGTCTACAGTATAAACACATACACACTATACACACGCACACACACACTATACACACACCAAAGTGGTAGTTAGACAGCTGGAGGGTGACAGCGCGGCGTACAAAAGCTGGATTTGGACACAAAGCAAGAGAGTGCCTCTGATGGGAACATTTCACAATGCTTGTGTAAACGTGAGCCTAATTTGCGCTCTGAAGCCTAGCAAAATGCTCTGATTATCCTTACATAGGTATGCAAAAATATGCAGACCCTCTTTGGAAATGTGTCTAAATTCATAATTAGCGAGAATTAGTTGGATGTAATTTCGGCAAAATACAAAGAAGGGCGGGTTTTGTCTCTGCCGTAGAACAAAGAGACGAGAGAGAGAGATATTTTGTAAAGTATGGCTCTAAAACTACAGTATTTTTTTTAGATTAAAGCCTTCCAATGGCTTTTCTTTTTCAACCACAATCGCAGAAAACTTGCAGGATTTGAACACTGGAAAGCTTTATTCCGAGAGACCCCCGCTCCGATCTCGCTCTCCGTCTCTCCGTGTTGCTCCAACTGTTCGGATTCCCAGCATGCCTTGCCTTATTTACGGTGAACCTGAGTCCGTCAGCGACGGTTCCTCAAGACGCAGCGAGTTCTGAGCTAGCGTAGCGGCAGACCTGCGCTGAAGGTCGCGGACGTGCGTTCCCCTCGGCGTCATCAGCGTTCCGTGCCACCGACATCCGACACCCGACACGTGGAACAAGCTCAACTGGGTCAACGCCAGCCACTCGGATCTTGTGTTTTTCCACCAGACTCCTTAATAACAAGCAGGACTCTCGGAGGAGGCCATCATCGAATAATTAACGATCCGTCCTGACGGATGCTTTCTGCAAACATGCACTTTCGGGCCCGGTGACGAGACCTTTAGTGACATGATGGCCCCGCTCGCTCGCCAGGACCACTCTATTACCTCAGCCAGCGCACGCTTCCACCGCGAGGTCACCGCGACCTTTCGAAAGGCGCGTCGGAGACGTGCGCCTAGCAACGATGGGAACCCGACCCCGAGCCCAGCTTGAAGCGCCGCTGCGCAGAGGGCATGGTCGACGTGCCGCAACAGAGACCGGAAGAAGACTTCGCTTTGCGGCGAGTCCGGCGAGTCCAACTCGTCTGTCGAGTTGTTAACTGGCGACGCTTTGGAGTGTTTTGAAACCGTCTGTTCAAACTGGCAGCAGAAGAACCCAACACCCACCGCCCCCCCTCCTTTCTGTTCATCACTCTCCTCGACTGTCGCGGTCTCTTCCTGTTGATTTTTTCCCCTGAAAAGGCCTCGGCGCGACGGCGAGAAGCGACAACAATGTGCGAAGACTGGACTAACATAACGCCCACGCCTCCACGAGCACGCTCGCAGACGCCACACCTGCGGCCGCCGCCGCCGCATCAGAAATAAATATTCATTCAGCAGACGCTCTTATCCTGAGCAAGGACAGGGACGGTCCCTCCCCTGACGCAAGTAAGGTGAAGTGCCTCGCCCCAAGGACACGACGTCACGTAGCCACCGCCGGGAATTGAACTCACGACCTTCCGATCGTGAGGCGAACACTTTAACCTGCTGAGCCACCTGACTCCCTCGTTCCCAGCTGCTCTGCCGCAACGGTGAGAGCTTTTTGCGCTCGGCGGGATAATGGCGCCATCTTCACTCCTTCCTCTAGTCGTCCCAGCGAGGGGCTGTTTTTTTCGGGGTTGTTTTGCTCTGCCCCCTTGCCAGCTTGTGGGAAGGAGAAAGGAGTCTTGTCTTCTCCTCATCACGTTGTGATGCCTGCCTTCTGGAGGGCCGGGGGAACGATGACAACGTCAACGCCGGGAACTGAATGTGACATCTGGACAAAAACCCTGCGTGCTCTCCAGTCTTACTGTAAGGAACCCAGGGGAACGCTAATGTTCCACTTCCTTCAATGGAAATACATCCATCCATACAACGAACATCCAACCATACAACGAACATCCATCCATACAACGAACATCCATCCATACAACAAACATCCATCCATACAACGAACATCCAACCATACAACAAACATCCAACCATACAACAAACATCCAACCATACAACAAACATCCATCCATACAACGAACATCCAACCATACAACAAACATCCAACCATACAACAAACATCCATCCATACAACGAACATCCATCCATACAACAAACATCTATCCATACAACGCAGCCACACACACACACAGGCACACACGTACACACACCGCTAGGTCCTGCGCATACACAAACACAGCCACACACACACATTTTAGACTGACTGCCCACACACACACACTCTCTCCCACTATTGATAGTCCACACAGGCATATTTCAAACGGTGAAGTATGTCATATCCATTGACGTGGAGCACACAAGGCTCTCCAAGACTTCATGGTATCGATCCGTTCCAGGAAGTGATGGACTAGAATGTCAATGCCGCAAGATGGCCGACTGTTAGTCTGCATTGATCGACGTACCGGATCAGCTAAAAAGAGAGATCATGCTAAGCATGTTGGGAGGTCATGCATCGGGTCGGCTGCTGTTCCTTAAGAACAGACTTCCACTCGCTCTGTATTTACTAACACTGCGTGTCAATCCGAGCAGGTCTATACCGCATTAGAACCTCCGGCTGCATTCGGGCGTGTCCGAATCGTTCTGAAGGAACATGATGGGTTCCTTCTGTTCCACTGGATCTTTATCATCTCTTCACTGACAAAACCGACGGAGTATTTCAGCCGGAAGCCTTCAGCAAAAGGACAACTGAAATAATGTTGTCATTTCAGAGAGGGCCTTGGCCTGGAGAGTGAAGGATGAGACCCCCAGAATAACACGAGCCACTTGCTTGTCTTTCCCGAAGCTAAGTTCCATTCAGTTTTGTCAAACGATGAAACATTCATTGTGGCCTCTGCCTGTCACCTCAGTGTACCTCTAAGAGTGTACCTCTCCATTTTACAACCGAAAGTGACAGCTCTACACATCGGTTTGTTTAATCTCTGTGTGTGTGTGCGTATGTAAATATGTGTGAGGTTGCTTCTGTGTGTGTGTGTGTGTGTGTGTGTGTTTGTGCGCATGTTAATCTATAAGCTCGTGAGGACCAGGCGTGCGAGCAGATACGCGCGTATCTCAAAGGGGGGAGCGATCCTCCTTCGGGGAGGCTGGTTTCATTCGGCAGATGCCACCCTGAGCACACTCCCAATCTCAGGGGTCACAGCCTTTCCTGTGTCTCCTCTCCCGACGCCGCCTCCGGGCAGCGCTGCAGCTAATCACCCGGTGAGCTCTCCTCTCTGCTCCCCCCCCCCCCCCCCTCTTAATCATCCCTCCTCGCTCTCCCTCGCTTCGTCCTGTCTGTCTTGAGGGGGCTGCGTTGTACCTGCGCTGTACCTCATTTTTCAACTTTAGACGCAGTCAGCAAATCCATTACGCTTCCCTTCAACTAGAAGCCAGTTTACATGCAGCTGAACGCAACAAATAGATGGAGGCTTCGAGTCAGAAAGGAGGATTTTGACAGCCGTCAGACATACATCACATCCGATGTTTTGCTAGTGGATTGGCACAGGACTGCAGCAGGCTAGGTAGCCAGCTCCCGTTGGCTTTACAGCAGTGCCGCTGCTAGCAGTTTGTGTGCCCTACGCAAAACCATGAGGACCTGTGAAATCCCATTCCTTCCACAGCTGCATGGTGTGCCGGCAAATCGAGACGACTCCATCTAACACTTCCTGGACGTCCGTTCCCACGGTAACCGATAGCTGGGTTACATATAGTCACACTTTGGAAATGAGGACCTGGAGGTGGTCTCTGAGCTTCTGTTATTGGCTGCTCTCAGGCTGGCTAACTCCCGTTGGCTGTGAAGCTCTACATCTATAGAGCTAGAAGACACAGGACACAGGAAAGCTGCTTTTCCCTGTGGACTTCATGTCTGTCCTTGCAGTCTCTCTCACTGTCTCCATCTCTCTCTCTCTCTCTCTCTCTCTCTCTCTCCATTGCTCTTTGTCTACATCTCTCTCTCTCTCTCACTGTCTCCATCTCTCTCTCCATTGCTCTTTCTCTACATCTCTCTCTCTCTCTCACTGTCTCCATCTCTCTCTCTCCATTGCTCTTTCTCTACATCTCTCTCTCTCTCTCTCCATCTCTCTCTCCATCTCTCTCTCCCTCAAGCGTCTCAGATGTTCCTCTCTTCTGCCTGCACCTCATCGGTTCTTTCTGTGGTTCTCCACCGACCCTGCCTCGACCCTGTCTCTCTCTCTCGCTCTCCGTGTCTCACACGCACACACACACACACACACGCACACACACAGCTCCTAGCATGGTCTAAAACACACCCCTCTGGGATAGCACACAGTCAACGTGTAAATGAGACACTCCACACCAAGTCCAGGGGGTTTTTTTTTCGGCCTGTTGTTTTTGCTCTTTTAAATAATTGACAAGGCTGCGCCGGTGAAGACAGGGACGAATCTGCCAAGCGAACATGGCAGCCAGAAGTGCGCCGCACACTGCAAAGCCACCATCAATCCCCCAGCAATATAGAATCGTTACCACAGTGACGCTTCATAAATCTTACGTAACCCCGGCTCAGCGATACAACAAGCACGCTCCTCCAGCTCTCGTTCTGCTTATTGTTTACTCAGTACGGCGAGGAGAGGATGACATCTGTTGGGTCGTATTTACTCTCTCCGTTTACTTTCAACCACCGGCATGGCGATGCTGTCTGCCGGGGGGAGGAGGAGGAGGGGGGGGGGGTGGTTTACTGGGTGGGATGCGGGGGCCCCGGGCTGGGAAGGAGGGGACTGTGGTGTTGCGGGGGCTCGGGAGCTGTCAAGGCCGACGCTCCTCAGTCTGCGCTGGGGCGGAGGCGTAGCAGCGTGCCCTGTCAGACGGAGGTGTCTGGGTGTTTTTTCTCCCCAGCATCCCTCAGGAGCGGAGGGCGGCGTGATTGAGGCCTTGACTGGGGAGCGGAGGTTCAGACGCTCGGTCTGGGCGCCGCTGACTGTCTATTAGCCTGACAGCGGCTGTTTTACCACGCTCTTACTGGCCTCTCCGTTCTGTCTTTTGATTGGAAGCAAGTCCCGATGCAGGCTTCTCTTTGATGTCCCCTGCCAGCCAGTCAGCCAGTCAGCCAGCCAGCCAGTCAGCCAGTCAGCCAGCCAGCCAGCCAGCCAGCCAGCCAGCTGTAGTCGAAAGGAAAAAGCCATCAGCAGAAGTAAGAACATCCTGCTGTCTCCCTGTTGTGTTGCCTGCTCGTGTGTCACTCACGGTTCCCTGTGACACTTTTTTGCATACCCCCCCCCCAAAAAAAAAAACACACACCTCCAGGTGGGCAGAGGAGGGAAAGGAAGAGGAGTCATCTTATCTGTCCTCCACCAGGATTATCTCAAAGGGACTGGAGCTCTGTCCCTACGCCGCTGTAGTGCACTGTACTGCGCCAAGCTCAACAAGGCAGAGTTTTCCGGAACTTTAAACAGCTGCTTTCCCTGCTCTCCGCTCTGCCGCGCTCCTCTGACCTTCAGCTCGACCTCTGACCCGGGGGGGAGCCAAAGGTACCGCAGCATCTGCAGAGAGGTCCCGCACGCACGCGCGGACTCACAGACGCGCACATCTTCCGCAGCAAACAGCATCGATTTCAAAGTCCCAGATAGAGCCTTTGATCTCAACCCAGACTTTCTACACCACATGTATGGCATAGCTCTGCCCAGTCTTCCCATTGTCGATTATCTATGCAGATCTAATCAAGCCATCATATCGCAGCATCGCCGTGCCAAAACCTTCCAATCCAGTCTACCAAACCCAGCCCAGGCCATCTCCTTCTCCCAGCTCTGAAACAATGACTCAACTAATTAACACCCTTATCTTTACCTCACAAAACAGCACCTGGTACCTTTGTTGTTGTAGAGTGTGTGTGTGTGTGTGTGTGTGTGTGTGTGTGTGTGTGTGTGTGTGTGTGTGTGTAACTCAATGTTGATGATGCCAAGGTCATAAGCAGCTGCTCTCAAATAGCGAAAGTGAGTTAGGGTCACCCGGGCTTGCTCACAAAGGCTTTTTAGGGGGGATGGAATATTTAATACGGACAAAATGTCAACTGTTTGATTTCCTCTCAGCGTGAGCGGGAGACTCTGGACCAGGACTGGTTCTAGACTCATCACACCGCCGTGTGATTTATCCAAGCACTTTGGTGAAACAGCAGGACGTTCGACACGCAGGTGACTCACCTCGCCGACGGGCAAATCGAAAAGCGGGAACGCGGTAATCTGTGGGGCCGTATCGTCTGATCTGGAATAAGGTCAAGGCGTCTGAGGCTGCCTCGAAACAACTGGGAGGGGGTTCTAAGGAAATCAGGGGAACGTTCAGGAACGTGGAACCAAGCTTGGCCCATACACTGCGACGACGAGGTTCTCCATCTGTCATGGCGGGCCTTTTCCACTGCTCTCATCTCCCCTCTGTTCTGTCTCTGGACTAAAATATTTACAAGACATTCTCTCAAGGAATAAGGTTCCACCGAGTGTATTCAAAGGACATTCATTCTATGAAAAAAAAATACTGCTAAATAAAACTGAACGGAAATAAAACTTCAATTGTTTGGACTCCAGCCCAGGAGGATTAAAGGCTCCATCCTGTCGTTAATCAGCTGTGTGCGGTGAGGGGCTCGTCCCCTAGGAGGCGACGTGACAGGATGTGCAGCAGCAGCAGTCTCACTGCCTCCATGGTGCTTACATTACCCAGCAGCGTTCATCCCAGGCTGCGTCCTAGTGTTGGACTGGCCCCCCCCACGGACCCTCCTCACAGTCCAGCCCTGGAGCCCTATGGACCCTCTTCACAGTCCAGTCCTGGAGCCCTAGGGACCCTCCTCACAGTCCAGTCCTGGCCCCCCCACGGACCCTCCTGACAGCCCAGCTCTGGAGCCCTACAGACCCTCCTCAGAGTCCAGTCCTGGAGCCCTATGGACCCTCCTCACAGTCCAGTCCTGGAGCCCTAGGGACCCTCCTCACAGTCCAGTCCTGGAGCCCTACGGACCCTCCTCACAGTCCAGCCCTGGCCCCCCCACGGACCCTCCTGACAGCCCAGCTCTGGAGCCCTACAGACCCTCCTCACAGTCCAGTCCTGGAGCCCTACTGACCCTCCTCACAGTCCAGTCCTGGAGCCCTACTGACCCTCCTCACAGTCCAGTTCTGGAGCCCTACTGACCCTCCTCACAGTCCTGGAGCCCCTGCAGAGCCTTCCAGCACGGATCACATCCCTCAACGCAGTCATTTGCCAAGTATTACAGCCACTCTTTGCTGTGGCTGTTGCAACATCCTGGTTTTACACGGCCAGCGTGGGGAGGAGGGGGGATGGTGAGGTGGGGAGGTTTGGAGGAGGGGAGGTGGGGAGAAGGCACTCAGGGCTGGAGGAGGGGAGGTGGGAAGAAGAGGAGGCGCTCCGGACTGGAGGAGGGGAGGAGGGGAGGAAGCGAGGAGGCGCTCAGGGCTGGAGGAGGCGAGGGGGGGAGGTAGGGAGGAGAGGAGGGGAGAAGGGGAGGAGGGATGGGGAGAAGGGGAGGAGGCGCTCAGGGCTGGAGGAAAGGAGGAGGGGAGGTGGGGAGGAGAGGAGGGGAGGAGAGATGGGAAGGAGGGGAGGAGGTGCTCAGGGCTGGAGGAAAGGAGGAGGGGAGGAGGAGGCTCCTCAGGGCTGGAGGAAAGGAGGAGGGGAGGAGGAGGCTCCTCAGGGCTGGAGGAAAGGAGGAGGAGGCTCCTCAGGGCTGGAGGAAAGGAGGAGGGGAGGAGGAGGCTCCTCAGGGCTGGAGGAAAGGAGGAGGGGAGGAGGAGGCTCCACAGGGCTGGAGGAAAGGAGGAGGGGAGGAGGAGGCTCCTCAGAGACCTGCTTGCAGCCACGACAGGAATAAGACAAAGACTTTCTTTCTGGAATTCCCCAAAGCCTGTTTTAATTTCACACCACTGCCAGCGAAGGCACATTCATTTGAAGCCATCTTGAAAAAAAAAACAGCACAGGCGCTGGAGAATGAATCAGCCATTGTTGTCGTGTCAAACATCTCATAATAAATGAGTTCTGGGTGTGACATAGATGAGAGTGAGACACTAATCTGAGGCATAACAAACCAAGTAGATCAATGCTGGGAGTGACAGGAGAGAAAGACAGAGAGTCGCCCGGCGTAAAAGAGTACAGAGCTGCATGTGTGTGCGACACATCCAGGCGACGGTTAGCCTGCAAACCTCCGTTCCCACCACCACCTCCTCCTCTTCTGGCCCTTAGCGAAGCCCTACCCCTCCTGCCCCCCCGGCCGCTCGGACGTGCTAACTCTCAATGCCAAAAGGGCAGAGCTCGTCCCGGAACCAGGGGGGGGGGGGGGAGCTCCTGGAAAGGCTGTCGTCAGCAGCACACGCTCAGGGTGCCTGGGGAGCGAGGCCTGGGATCGGGGGAGAGCTGTCAGAGTCGCTGGAGAACACCTGGGATTACTGTCAGCCTGCCTGCTGGACCATGCCCCCCCCCCCCCCCCCCCAGCGCTCCATTCATCCCTCTCCCTTCCCTCGTACCCCTCACGTCCCCCAACTGGAAGATCAATGGCGACTCCATTGACATTGACCTTTAAACTCCAATTAGCCACTTCATCAGAAATTAATTATTAATATTAGGTAAACCAACAGGGCTTAGGTTGTTTGTCTCCTGCGCCTCATTATCCTCCGTTAACGACCGGCCCTGCGTCTCATTTCCACAACAAAAGGGGGAGGCGATGGATGGGCTTCTTTTTTCCCCCCCCTTTTTTTCGGAGGAATCAGGTGATTTTTAAAGGGCAGGAGAGCTGCTGGGAGATGCCCCCCCCCCCCCCCCCCCCCCCCCCCCGATGCTTCGTCCCCCCACCAGACTTTTCTAACGTCCTCTGGATTTGAATCCTCCCTCAGCTTCTCCAGGCTGTATTTGCATGAGAGTCCTCGGCAGGTGGAGACGCTCGCGTCACACACACGTGCACACACACGTGCACACACACACCCCTGGACCCCTCAGTCCTCAGCCTCTAATTTGCTGTGAAATGGATGACAGGTAAGCGTAAAGGGGGGGGGGGGGGGAAGAAGGCTCACGGACGTAGCAGCAGCTCACGGAATAAAAAGTGGCATGCACGCCTGGAAAAAGTAGCAGTGCCCCTCCTTTCTGCACGCACACACACACATGCACACACACTAATTATTTGTCATTCTCTGCTGGGTGTCAAGGTGTTGAATAGTCCCTTGGGGCCACCATGGTAACACCTTCCTTCTAAGGAAGAATCTCCTGTAGCTCCAGTAGATGAGCTGTTTCTCTATGCCAAAGACGAGGTGAGCTGCGTAGCGCCCAGGAAGTCCCTGGAAGGGACTCGATCAATTACCTCTGAAACCTGCGGTTCTGCGCTGATCCTGAAACCCCTGACTGTAATTTGGTAGCAATTACCTACAGGACATGACTCGTGTGTACGTATGCATGTGCAGGCTTAGTGTGTGTTCTTGTGTGTATGTGTGTGTATGTGTGTGTGTGTGTATTACCGTGGTATATTTGACTGTTGCCTCCCCAATAAGAGCGTGGAATGTTTAAATATCTACATTTTAAACCCGGTGTCTCTCCTCAGACGCGCCTCCTATTTTTCCGGGAGCTTAGTAAGATTTAAAGGATCAGTCGGCGCTTTCGGCTTCTCCTTTGCTCCGTATTCTCCTCTTCTCCTCCTGGTCTCCCGCTACCCCCCTCCCCCACCCAGCCCGCGTCGACCCTCGCTGACTGGTACAGGCACATGCCAACGCCAGAGAAGTCAAACTGGTAATTACATCAACGCTGGAACACAGCCACATAGAGTGATACCAGAATGTAGGGGATTAGAGAGAGAGAGAGAGAGAGAGAGAGAGAGAGAGAGAGAGAGAGAGAGAGAGAGAGAGAGAGAAAGAAAGAAAGAAAGAAAGAAAGAAAGTTCCCATGGTCCCCGCACGAATGGAGGATGACAGATATGGGGGCTTGGTGTCACTGTTGCGCAACTTCATGATGGTATCAAATGATATCTCTGCCTGGGGGGCTCTGTCTGGTCTGACTGCAGCGCTGCCTGGTACGGGGCTCTGTCCTTCAGTGATACTGACACATGCAAGTAGCACTGACACCCTCCTTTGACTACAAGCCTTGGTTTTTATCATAACTAGCGGCTGTCTGTGTCTTCGAGGGAAGGAGGAGAGGGGGGAGGAGGAGGGGGGGGAAGGAGGATTTTTATACTTGCACAACTTCAGGCTCATTTGCGCGGAAGCTTAACGGGGCTAGGATGGGTCCCCAGGAGCCCAGAGACACAGGGCCCGGTGCGCGGGCCTTGGCAGGTGTGCCGGGCCGGGGAGCAGGGGCCCCAGTTCGTTCCCACTTTGCGGCCGTTCTTGGTCCCTACGCGGCGCCGACGCACTGGAAAGTTATGAGCTCCACACTCTGGCTCTCTTTCACATAATTAGAGCTGATTTATCGAATGCGATTACTCTCTGCAAACAGAATGGGATTGCTCAAACAATTATCCGTTGTATTTCAATTCGGCGGAGATGAATGAAGAACCGGCCTTTGGTTGCGTTGAGTGATCATAACAACATTACAGGCCGTAATTAGCGTTCACTTTGTCACATCTTTCTGTCAGCCTTTTGCGATTGCGAAACCTGCCAGCTCGACAGCGTTACAACAAATACCTTCCTGCGCTCTCTCGGAGACGTGACAGAACCATCTAGAAGCTACTGGCTATTGTTCACAATCTTCCCAGTAATTGAGCTGAAAGCTTCAGTGATATTCAAAAAGACTTTTCCCTTTGAGTGAATAACAATAGTCTACATGCAACATTGTGTGTGTGTGTGAATGTGTGTGTGTGTCTGTGGGGGGGGGGGGGTATATGTCATACGCATGTACGGTTGCGTAGATCGGGAGAAAGCGCGAGCTGAGGCCCGCTCTAAGTCTGAGTGACATGCACCAGCAATTACAGGCCGTCGCAGCAGGGGGAAGTGCGCCAGACACCTCGCCTTCCTCTGTTCTAGCCAGAAGCTCTTCTGACACGCTCCCCCGGCGCCCGCCCGCCGCTCTATGGCTCGCTGGCCAGGAGAGGAAAGCTACACGCGAGAGAGAGAGGTAAAGAGAGGGGAGGCAGAACGGGAGGGGGAGTCGCAGACAGCTAGTGCTGCGCTAACGCCAGAGTGTGCGCTCGTGCCCCTGTCACGCACGCACGCAACACCCGCCGCAACCCTACACATATTGACGCAGCGGCTTTGGTGGCTGGGACCGGGGCCCCAAAAACGAGGCCTGTGCCAGCTCAGCCACAACACGCTGTTCACACGAAGATACCGTCTGACGCTACACCTGAATCACCGCGCGAACACGTCGACAAGGCGAACGGCGAACGTCTAGACGGGCGCTGTAACGCAAAAAAACTGTGGCGGACGATGCGCCGGCTTCCCTGAATAACACACGCATCCCAAACTCGGATTGGCCAGGCTTAAACGCGATATACTGACTGCGTCTGTGATGACAGCAACCAGCTCATCTCCACCTCTGCACGGTATTGCCGTCGCAACGCACACGCACAGTCAGTGTGATGCGAGGAGCGCTGCTCTCCGACTGTGCGTGTGGACTTTTAAAGCGGTACATGTGACACACACCAAATGTCAGGCCGGATGCCTCCGCCAGCCTCCAGAATGTGTTGTTACAGGCGCTAATATGAAAACACCACGGACCTTTCAAACTTTTCCTGCCAAATCTGACACGTCATCGTCTGCCTATTCTGCGCGCAAAATAAATGAAAATCTTGCCGGCCGACTGAATGGCCTTGTTAACGATGTTCTTCATCACAAGCCATTTGACTTCAGAGGACTGTGTGACATGGCACCATCATTAAACCAGTACCACCCCCTGTCTGAAAGGGTGCGCTGCCATTTCCAGACCGAACAGACAGGCTCCAGATCCGAGTCTGGCCTGCCGTTCATGGATGTTTTGGGGATAACTGTTCAGTTAGCAGACGCTTTTATCCAGAGTGACTTTACAGAAAGTACAGGGACATTGTACAGGGCCTTGTCCACACAACGTTATCTGGTACGGCCGGGAATCGAACCGGCAACTATCCCTGATTATTACTAGCTTGATTCCCTAACCGCTCAGCCACCTAACTCCCTCATTATAAAGGTGTCGTCTTCCTTACTGAGTCACATCTAATACATGTGAGGATTTTCTCAGAACAGCGGAGTGGCTGCTATAGGTGGAGACTGAGGTGAAAAGAAGCCATTAAGAGAATGAATAGATAAAAGAGTGACATTGAAGGAGTGTGTTGCTTAGGGAGGCCATTAACGAAATGAAAAAATAACCTGAACATGTGCAGATCACAACTATTGTCGGTGGGCAACGTCTGACCGTGAACGGAAGGTTCGAGAAATGTCTTCTCGTTTAACTCTAGGCCCTTCTCTTTCTCTCTCTCTCTCCCCTCTTCTCCCTCTCTCTCTCTCTCTCTCTCTCTCTCTCTGTCTGTGAGCACGCGCATGTGAGCGTGTGCGCGCTTGTGTTTGCGTGCATCTGTGTGTGTTTGTATGTTTCTGTGTGGTCAGACGTGGTGGGCTAGTAGTCTATGTCGTGACATGACCAACACAAGTACATGAATGACAATTCAGGACACACACACTGATGTATGAAGCCAATTCCCGCCTGGTCTCAAGGAAATCACTCAACCTCGTTTAAAAGAATATTGACAGACTGTTTTCAACACAGGGATCAGCTTTCAGCAGCGGCTGGCCACCCCCAAAAACACCCGTTTCCAACAACGCCCTTTACTTATGAGTGCGTCTAGTTCGATGTTGTTGTTAGACCATTAGAGCGAGGGCACACATCATAAACTGCAGTGCGGCATCAGCCGTTATTATCGACTTGTATTTCATGAGTACCAGATGAATATTTCATTTTCGGCCAGCAGAACGCATCTGTGCAATTCAAATAGTCCATCTCCATGTTTCCCCACACGGTTTACAGTCCAATCTCTATGTTTCCCCACACGGTTATTCCTTCCATGTCTATCAAACCGGACAGATCAGAACTATCGCGATATCATCATAAACATCATAAATTGACATCGCGATAGTCGGTTGTGGTTTGGGCGATATGCTGCTCAGCTCACACCTTCCAATAGTCCATGATAGACTTCATGGCCAAAAGCCTTCGATGTGAAGGGGTCGAAAAAGAGAGTTTAAATCACTTACCCCTTTTGAACATGATGGAAGTCTGGTTCACGTCGCCCTCCTGTCCTCTGAGAAGCATCTATTCTTGTATTTCCAGGCAAATCAACGCCTTGAAGTTTATCACGGGAAAGTTTGAATGGATGGATGGAAAAACGGTTTGTCCGATGTCCACCTTTTATCTGGTGTTGGATAGTGATAAAAAGGCGATATAGGTCCTGATAAACCGCTCTGTTCTCCTCTCACCCAGTGAAGTATGTCAACAGTCCGTCTGTGCGGGATTTAGACACCATGCACTGCAAGGAGATGCGCTGAAATGATCCCGTTTGAAGAATATTAACCACTTCACTATTCCGTGGCTCCTGCTTGATTCAACTGTTAATCATTTAATAAGCTTCTCCATGGTTTTAAATGAACACCCCCCAAAAAAGCTCTCATCATTATTTAGATAAAAACGGGTTGCAGCTGGTCTCTAAAAACACGCAGCCGATGATTTCAGAAGGTCGATTTAAATGTCTTTCCTGGGCGACGAGAGTGGATGGATCAGAGCCATATCACAAAACGTTCAAATCTCTCATGAACAGAACTTATTTGGATTTCACATAACGTCTGATGGTAGGATTAGATCCTCAAATCCTCCTTAATAATGACTTGGATGATTTGGGGGTTGGTTGCTTGAAGCCTCACATACTCCGGGCTGTAGTCCATTCAAAAGTGGAATAACTGCAGTTACGAAGTCGATTTCTTATCGAAGAAAATCTCTGTTTGGTCTCTTGCTCAAAGGATGGAGACTTACAGACAGGAGCTCCAGACAGAATAAAGTAGACTAGGTTGGCTGGGAGAACTCAGGCTGCCACAGATCCTGCGCAGTTCAGTCCTGGTTGCTGTCAAAGTCGAAATGATTTCTCATTTTAGGCAAAAGACATAGGAATGTTGCGTTCATCTCTGGTGGACTATTTTAAATAGTTTCGTTTAGTTAATAGATAAACTAGAGAGCAAAGCGCCAAATAGCTTATTCTTTGACGTGTTATGATACGATGTGTTACGATTCATAGGTGTTGTTTTTCTCTTCTAGAATAGACCTATTATTTTGTTGTTTTAAATATGTAACAGATAAACTCTGATTCTGCTGATGTTGAAACATGATGGTCATAATATTGTTGACATACATGCGGTTGAACCGCTCATTTCTTCTTCCCCAACCTCCCTCCCCTTTTCTCCCTCCCTCTCTTTCTCCCTCTCATTCCATCCCTCCCATTCTCCCCCTCACCCTATCTCTTTCCCTCCCTCCCTCTCTCTCTCTGCGAACACAGATTGCACAATCATTTATGTAATTTGAGGTGCACATGTGCATCTCATTAACAATTCAACAGTCATTTCTGAGTGTTTTGTCCAGCAGACGTTTCCATTTGACCCGGGGAGGCGAGGTCACTGGAGGGATACCTTAAGCCAATCAATTGACAGATCATACACGTCTCTATATTGATCAGTAGCAGGTCCCCCATAGGTATATACTCCACGCATTCAGAACAACACATTAGTGCAGTTGGCAAGATGTTTACGGAGGTGCTTCTCCAAGTGTTGGTGCTACTTTATTTATTTTATTTACTTTGCATTTGTTATAGGGACAGTATACATTAATTGACATTTAACAGATAAAATGTAAATGCACCCAATTATAGCCAAAAGGCTAGTTTCCATTGGTAGTCCCCCTGCCAGAAGGAGAATGGCAAAGTTACCTATCAATTAAAAAAAAATACAAGCAAACCGTGAGACAGGCACGTGCACCACGCCACTGAATTGACTCGCGCTCACGGGTAAGACCGGCTTTCAGGCAATTAGCGCGTTCTTCAGCCTACAATGGTGCTTAAATTCTTTCGCTTTTGGCACTTGTCTCTGTGGGATTAGTATTTAAGCAACGGTTATTTTTCGTGCATCACATTGTCGGGGGTAAACAATTTGTCCTCTTTTTGATGTAGCCTCCGCAAAAATCCTCTATTCCTCAGGATTTTCAGATCAGTTACATTATATATGGCTGTTGAGCTTTTCCAAGGCTTGTAGAAAAATCAGACCTTATGAGTCATTTTTTTGTCACATCACTCCTTCATTCACAGTCAGATTTTCACTGAACAGCAGAAGCCCAAGCATTAGGTGCACATGACTGGGACGAAGATGAGGCTATTTATAACTTGGTGATGAGTCCTATGAAGAAGGGGGGGGGGGGGGGGGTAGACTGGGACGTTGAAATGATAGCCCTATAAGTATGAACTGAGCTACGAATACAGTAGCCTGAATAAAAAACATAAAATATTCCTGGATAAGCGGAACGCAGATCGACGGTATCTGTGTTTGACTGCTTCGACTGCCTTCTGCATTTGATTAGCCACGTCTTTCTGTCTCCCACATGCACAGTAAAGATGGCAGCGCAGGTGACAACTGAAGTGGTTTCGGCCAAGAAATCCACCGGTAAATAGTGTCATCTTTAAATATGCGGGACGAAAACTAAATGTATATGTTGTGTATTAGAAAACGATACAATTGTTAGCTACATGCTGACAGTTAGATGAGCACAGAGCTAGTTAGCTGCAATCTTCGACACCGAGGAGCTGTAATATACTGTAGATACTGTTGAACGTTACATCTTTATTTTACTAAAGCTAGATAGCGAGAAAAACAGGTCTACTCATAGGTGCGCTTTATTGTTTAACGTTTTCAACGAGCGATCGCATGGCTAAAGCCATCAGCTACAGTTGCTTGCTCCGATTCTAAAGTACTGTGGTTTTTTATAATATTTAAACTTCCCAATCAGTGGGTTTTCCTTACTGCGCAGTCAGTGACATTACATCTGTTTGTTTCTCTAGGCAGGGGACCACGCAGAGTGGCCAATCAAATCCCCGATGACATCTTGCAGAACACTGAGCTGCAAGAGGCGATCCGTGTCCTGCCGGCAAATTACAACTTTGAGATTCCCAAAACAGTGTGGAGGGTGAGACAGGCCAAAGCTAAACGAGGTGAGCCCACATCTTCACACCCTAACAGCTCTATAACTCTTTTTTAATTGGAAATGATTCTAAACCTATTTTAAAATCTTGACAAACATAGAATTAGTCAATAGCATAGCTAGAAACGTGAGTCATGGTCTATTAATGGCATGTGCAGATCGTTTCCATGTAGTCATTCAGCAGAGGCTCTTATCCAGACTGTTTGCTATTTAATGTGTATCTAAAGACCCATCTGTGTACGCAGCCTGGCTTTACCAGAAGGTCTCTCGCTTTTACAATAAATACGCTTTTATGAGAATGTTCTAGTCTTTTTTTTCTTTTCTTTTTTTTTTTAGTTCAAATCTTAACTTTATTCGGTGGTTTGGTTCACATACCTTGAAAACCAGGAACAGGTTAGAAGTCATTGTTGGAATGTGCGTTAAAATTAAAGGTACAAATGCCACGATGCAGGGTCAATAGATTTAAGAACTCATTTGTTCCCTGTGCTATCTGCCCAGTTACATGATGTCATTCTGTGTTTTCTGGAGTGACCCTGACAAACGATGACCCCTGATTTTATTGATGACATGTTGACATCCAACGAATGTTCCCTGAGGTGAATAAATGAGACCTGTCCTGTCTGTGTCTGTATTCATCAGACACTTTAATTTGGGATTTCTCTCTCTTTCTCCCTCTGTTTTCTGTTATCACTCTCATGCCCTTCTTCTTTTTAAATTCTTTCCCCAGTATTTAGTCGTGAACTTTTGTCATCATTTCCACACACAAAAAAAAAACAAACATCAGGATGTGAATAGATAGTGTTGTGCCCAGGAGGATTGTGCACGAGTTAATCCCTCTTCAGAACGCCACAGCGAACAATTGGATCTAAAAATATGTCACCTTTCTTCTCCAGTTTCTTATGACGTATCCAGCCCACCGGGTTCAGACTGTGTACTATGTTTTGCGCAGAGTTTATGAGGAAAACCCTAGAAGAAGCAGATCCAAGATGGCGGAGAGGCGGTGAGAGGAGGAGGGGGTTCGTCTGGAGCAGCGATGAAATGTTTTGACTTCAGGGCGGCAAACGCTTCTAGGAACGGCAGCTCTGAAGATTTCCCCAAATGAGCCAACAGCCAATATTCAAACAAGCGAGCAGAGCAGGTGCTGTTTAGCTTTTCCTCCTTGAACTGCTACCAAGCCCCGAAAAATCTTTGTGCTATGTTCAGCATTGCTAAAACCTCCTGTCTCACCCCCGACCTGCGCCCATTGGAAGTGGCTCCAACTGCCATTTGCAGCAGGTTCGCAGACAGCCTGTTCAGAGTAGGGCTGGGGGCCTGGTTCAGCGACGTCGTTTGTCTCAGTGAAAACATGGCCTCAAAGCCCCAAAGAACAATGGCTTCAGATGAGACGGATGCTGCACTTGACTGCAGTGCAGTCACGTACATATTTCTCTCCCGGCTTGTTTGTTTCAGCTCTGGTGACCTTCCTCCCTCCCACGCAGCCTCTTTAACCTGGGATCTTTTTAGTTTTCTGTTCCATCAGCGAGGCTGTGTGCTCTCCCAGTGTGAGCCATGTAGATAGAGAACACACCCAGCAACACTAGAGAACAGCTGACACCAAACTTGGAACCAATGTGTTCAACCGTTGTGTGTCTATAAGGGGCGTGTGCACTGGTGTATGCCTGTTTTTAAGGTGAAATACACTCTGTGAGACTCCTGCTCTGTCCTTCGATAGATCGCTCTCTGTCTCTGTCCATCTCTCTCTTTGTTCTCTCTTAGTTTTTTTCTCTTCTCTCTCTCTCTCACTCCCTCTCTTTTCTCTCTCTCCCTCTCTCCTCTCCTGTCTCTCTCTCTCCATCTCTCTCCCTCTCTTTTCTCTCTCTCTCTCCCTCTCTCCTCTCCTCTCTCTCTCTCTCTCATCTCTCTCTCTCTCTCTCTCTCTCTCTCTCTCTCTCTCTCACACACACACACACTTGATTGAGTATGACGGCAGATATATGCTTAAGAGATAACAGCGCAGGTGGGGCTCCCCCCCCCCCCACACACACACACACACACACACACACATACGCGCCCTTCCGCAGATCGCACACACGGTACCATGCACATCCCATCAGCCTCACCTTTAGCCGAGTGAGCAGATGAAGAGAGCTCTTTGGCTCTGTCAGCAATGGCTGTTGTGAGCTCAGAAACCTTTCTCTGTTAATAAACTCGCCCTTTCCAGATAATGGCCTGTCTGGCTGTGTCTACACGGCCACGTGGCGATCCTTTAACCTTTTATCAGAAGGACACCTCCTCCCCTCTCGCCAACTCTCCTCCTCATCCATCATTCTTTCGTGGCAGTCCTCTCTCTCTTTCTCTTGGCCTTTCAGCCAGCTTTCCTTTACTTCTCTCCGCGCTGCCATCGGCTAGCTTGAGACGGCTGAAGTAGCTCTGCTGTTGTGAAGCTTGGATCCTCAACGTGGCTCGTTTTTAAATATCGTAGCGCAGAGGCCTGTCCCACCCCTCCTCGCCCCCCCTCCTCCTCCGCCTCCTTCCCCCCCGGGGCGGAAGAAACGGAGGCAGCTGAACATTTGACTTAATTCGCAGGCAGGAAATTACAAAACGTAAAGGGATTTTCTTCAACAAGGGGCCAGTGAATGTAGTACGGGTTTTACAACAATACCTAGTCTTGATTTAATTAAGTTGCGAGCATCTGCAAAAAGGCCAAGTGTTCAATCTGGATCTCTTTCAAATCAAATCAAAATAATTCTTCTTGGCATTATGTGACCACTGGCCTGGCCATGGCTCTCTGTTTCCAAGACAACAGTACTGGATATTCAATTTGTGTAAGCATAATGGGGTGATTCAGCGAAACAAAAGTCCTTTCATTTTTCACAAAAGAATCTTCAGTCTTCAACGGCTTAGCGGAAATGAAATTGCAGTAAAATTGGGGAGCGCAGCTTGATTTTTTTGTTACGGGCGCAACATAGTAACGTTGGAAGGCATTTTGTATTTTATTTAAATGGCTGCTCCGTGAATGCATTGTATCAACGTTCAGTGACGAGCGAACATGCGGTCGAACAATAAAATTGTCGCTGCACTTTTATTTTGGAAAAGGATATTCGAAACGCTGTGACATCAAAACAAGGTTTGTTTACTTGAAACAGGCTTTCTACTGTTGTTATTATTAATTAAAATAAAATTACTCGGCTATTAACTCCATCGAAATGGAAGACGCACCGCCACAACAAAAATATTAAATTGGGTTTAAGCTTTTTATTATCGAAAAAATACGGGATGTTCATAAGAATGCAGTTCTTCACCCACAGCAAACAACTCTGTCTGGCTGTTGTTGAAGTTCCTACAGGGAAGCTCAGAGAAGATGTTAGTTTCCCTCCGGGGTGTGTGCGCGCCATTTCAGACTAGCAGATAGGAGATCCTCCTCTGCGACTGCTCCTCAGAACACTTCTCTGCATCCTTGCTCTCCAAGACATCATCAATATTAGCTAAGCGTTTGCTTCAAAGTCCTTTCAAGGACGGGCTCAGAATAACCCACGCTCCTTCTGCTTATGTCCCGTCTGTGAGTGTACCAGCGCAGGAGTGTCGCAGCTCTTACCTCCAGTTTAATACTGTGGTATTAACTCTCTGATTCACCAGTAAACAGAGGGATTACGTCTTTCGACTTCCGAATCTCCGCGCCGCCACTTTTCCCCGACGGGGTGTTTCGGGGGACGGCTGGTGACGGTGTTACCCTCGTTACCCCCCCCCCCCCCCCCCCCCCAAACACCCGGACTGAAGCCGGCCGATCTCGATTGCATCGATTGGTCTCGGCTGGAGCCAGACTTTTGCCAAGTTCCACCGGAAGTTCCCGTCATTCTCGCCCTGATCCTCATCAGCGGCGGGGAGCGAGATCCCACCTCCGTGCAGCAGAGCCTGGGTTCATCTCACGAGGGCTTCATCCCCCTTTCTCCACACTGTCTTTCTCCACACTGTCTTTCTCCACACTGTCTTTCTCCACACTGTCTTTCTGCACACTGTCTTTCTCCACACTGTCTTTCTCCACACTGTCTTTCTCCACCTTGTCTTTCTCCACACTGTCTTTCTCCACACTGTCTTTCTCCACACTGTCTTTGCTCCACACTGTCTTTCTCCACACTGTCTTTCTCCACACTGTCTTTCTCCACCTTGTCTTTCTCCACACTGTCTTTCTCCACCATGTCTTTCTCCACACTGTCTTTCTCCACACTGTCTTTCTCCACACTGTCTTTCTCCACACTGTCTTTCTCCACACTGTCTTTCTCCACCTTGTCTTTCTCCACACTGTCTTTCTCCACCTTGTCTTTCTCCACACTGTCTTTCTCCACACTGTCTTTCTCCACACTGTCTTTCTCCACACTGTCTTACTCCACACTGTCTTTCTCCACACTGTCTTTCTCCACACTGTCTTTCTCCACACTGTCTTTCTCCACACTGTCTTTCTCCACACTGTCTTTCTCCACACTGTCTTTCTCCACACTGTCTTTCTCCACACTGTCTTTCTCCACACTGTCTTTCTCCACACTGTCTTTCTCCACCTTGTCTTTCTCCACACTGTCTTTCTCCACCTTGTCTTTCTCCACACTGTCTTTCTCCACACTGTCTTTCTCCACACTGTCTTTCTCCACACTGTCTTTCTCCACACTGTCTTTCTCCACACTGTCTTACTCCACACTGTCTTACTCCACACCGTCTTACTCCACACTGTCTTTCTCCACACTGTCTTTCTCCACACTGTCTTTCTCCACACTGTCTTTCTCCACACTGTCTTTCTCCACACTGTCTTTCTCCACACTGTCTTTCTCCACACTGTCTTTCTCCACACTGTCTTACTCCACACTGTCTTTCTCCACACTGTCTTACTCCACACTGTCTTTCTCCACACTGTCTTACTCCACACTGTCTTTCTCCACACTGTCTTTCTCCACACTGTCTTACTCCACACCGTCTTACTCCACACTGTCTTACTCCACACCGTCTTATGCCTTGCCGGGGGTTCTGGCGTTTTTTTGTTTTGTTTTGCTTCTTCTGATCCGCTAAGACTGACGATGAGTTGGGCTGGCGGCGGTCCGCCAGGGTTCTGTTTCTGCGGAGGTGTGTGTGTTTCAATCTGTGGGTGTGGATGGGTGCGGGGGGGGGGGGGGGTCTCATTCTGTCTGCCCCAGCTGTGAAAGATGAACATGCAACGTCGACGCGCGGCTCCGAACGACACCCTGACCCTAGCGACACGATGCCCAGGCCCGCGGAGTCGAACCCTGATGACCTGGGCTTCCTCCTCTCAGACAGTTCCGTCCAGGCCTCTCCTTCTCCTCCCCCTCCTCGCCTTCCTGCGGGAAAGCGTGTTGGACGTAGGACTGCCTAAATATACCTCAGCACTGTTATGCCTTCCCCACACAGGAGACCAGGCCAGCTAGATTTCCCCACAGAGGCGGAGGGGAGACCGATGTACGCCGTAATTGAAATGAACAATCTCAGGCGCTCACGGACCCTGATGTATCACCCGGCCTAATTGCCCTGGCTCATAAAAAAAAACCACAAAACACATGTCCCCGTCTCGGCGATCAGAACGAGGTCTCAGATCGCCCGAGACGGCCCCCCCTAGACGGCCCCCCCGCCACGTCCGAGCGCGGTAGTCCCTCCTCCGCGCGTGACAGCGGAGGGCCGCGTCTTTCGAAAGACCCCAGGGGGCGTAAAAATGGATTCGCTCGGTCGCGTTGGGGCGTTGCTCCTCTGATCCCCCCCCCCCCCGATCGCCAGGTAATTTCATTACGGAGCTGAATTATCCGCGCAGGACGGAGGCGGTGTTTGGTTTCAGAACGGGGGGGGGGGGGGGGGGGGGGGGGCGGCGGGGGGGGGGCGGGGGGGGGCTCCCAGGAAATAACCGAAGCGACGTGTTTTGCTTCCCGCCATTTTTCTTCTCCGCTGAACCGTCGCTAACCAATCGCTTTGGGTAAGCGCGGTTTCGTAATGGAGGGAAGGGGGGAAAAAAAAAGAAGACAAATTGGTCCGTGCGTCGCTGCGCTACTTTACAGTCAAATAAAACTGCTTTCATCTGATGTGTTTCAGCCTGTTTATTGTGCGGCTGAATGAGGCTGAACTGTGGCTATATTGACACAGCCCAGCCCCCCCCCCCCCCCCCTGTAAGACTTTGATGTAAAGATTTTAATAAAGGCCAGCCACATCTGCTGTGGTTGGTCTCACACAGCGCTCCCCTGTTAGAGACTACTTGGCAGTGAGGGAGACCCACGGCTGCCAGGCAACGATACAAAGGTCTCTCAATGGAGAGCGACTCGCACAGATGCTAACCGCGGCCGGTTAGCGCTAACCCACCAAGTTTGTGGCAGGAACTTTCGCCCTGTGATTGATTCAGTGGTCTTTGCACAGAGGGCGTCAGGATAGGTGTGTGGGGGGTGGGGGGGGGGGGGGTCGTCCAGGTTCGACAGTAAAAAAAAGAAAGAAGGTGTGGGCGGATGAACTCTCTCTTCCCAAATGCGCTGCCCTCCACCGTACCCTGAACGGCTACCTCGCTGTTTGGCTTTCCGTTAATCCTGACAGAAACCTTCGACTCGTTTGATTCTCGAGGCTCGGATCGTTTAGCTCATTCTTTCAAATCTCGTCACTTCCCACCGCATTACGGGTGGGGGGAGACATGAAATCCTATCATGGCAGCGATGTTTGTCGACGGATGGGAAGAACTTAATCCGCCGTACTGTTGGAAAGTCAATAGAAAAGACGCATTTGCGACGCTGAGTCACACTTTGGACCCCTCGCGAAAAGCGATCGTTTCTCCTGGTCTGTTCTAGGCTGGCGTAAACAAGGCCTTCTGCCAGGGGGCTGGCGCCGCGCTCCCCCACGCAGCAGCACCAACTGACGGCTTAGGGAGCCTGAAGGAGGACGTTTGAAATCCTGCAGAGTGACAAATCTGGCGGTGGCGAGGAAAGGGGGCCTAGTTCGTGGTGCATAATCCGTTTGTTCTCCGAATATAGCGACAGCGGGAAAACGATCTGTTCTACACCTTCGCCAAAGTCACGAGGAACGATCTGCATCCTCTGGTACTTTATCTCGGGCGTGTACGCGATCCGTTTGGGTGAGGGTTCGCTAGGGTTAGGCTGTTTGATACCAGCCGTATTTCAGTCTCAACCTGCCATTGTGGGGGGGGGGGGGGGGGGGGGGGGGTGAAACACACCTACTTCTTCCTACCATTTGACACACGGCATCATGGGAGAGGTGTGCCACGATACCGACTCCATCCGATTCAGCGGTCACAGGGTTATTTAATTACTAGCGGTTAATTACTAGCGGCGTCTCGCTCCTTCCTGTCTCGATATCCTCTGGTTCCTGTGGCGTCCAGGACCGCAGGGCTGCTTTGATATTAGAGGGAAATATATGGCTGTCTCTCCGTGAGTCTAGTCCCTGTGATCTTGACAGTAGCTTGTGTGTGTCCGTGTGTGTGTGTGCGTGTGTGTGTGTCCGTGTGTGTGTGTGCGTGTGGGGGTGTGCGTGTGGGGGTGTGCGTGTGCGTGTGTTTCTCTCGCTCTGCTTTTCAGCGCCTTTCTCGCTTAAGAAAACAACAATGCACAGAAAGCCCCCCCCCCCCCCCCTTCCCCCCCAAAAAAAATCAAAACAAACAAACACGTTTTCTTTGATAAAATCCCGCCCGGGCGGAGAGCCTCCCGCCTGCCGCGCAGCACGTCCGCTCAGACAAGGGGTTCGGAGTCCGCCGCAGCACATCCCGTGTTTAGCTTAGCGTTCAGCCAAGGCGGGGCGTCGTCTCCCAACACCCGCCAGAAACCCCCTGTTTACCTACAGCTCTCTTTGTCCTTATCTTTCTTCTCTCGTGTCCTTTTTTTCCGCTTTCTTCTTCTACTCCCCATCGCCTCTGCTCGTCAAATTCACTCCCCACATACCCCCCCCCACCCATACCCCCCCACCCATCCCCCCCCCCCACCCCACCCATCTCTTTTTTTTTTCCCTGTGTGGATCCACAGCTGAAGCAGTTTGGGTCTATCCTCTATCCTCCTCTCTCCTGTCCTCCTCTCCGCTAGCCATTATTATACCCGTGCTCTCTCCTCCACTCCTCTCTCGTCATCCCCTCTCTCCCCTCGGACACCACCTCCTCCTCCTCGCTCCCCACCTGCTCCTCTCCCCTCGCCTGTCTAACGTCGGCCCTCCTCTCTGTCTCCCTGCAATCCCGCCATTGGGATTCCGCTCACACTCCTCCGTCTAATTAGACTGAAGCAGGAAGAAAAGAAAAGAAAGCTCCCTCTGTCAGCCCCCCCTCTCCTCTCCCCACCCCCTCCCCTCTCCTCCTTCCCTCCTCCCTTTCCTCACCGCCCCCCCCCCCTCGTTCTCTGCCATCAGCTCGATCACAGGAAGATATTAGTCATTGATTTGTCCTGTAAGAGGGCCCCATAATAATGCCTCATGACAACGCCGAAGCTAAGACAGACAGATACGACGGGAGACAGACACGCGGACAGATCACCAGATATGTATTTTGGTCGTCAGTCAAATGCGGAGCAGATACGGAAAATTCGGCCCAACATCTCGGCCAGTTCCATCTCATTTGAACGGTCAACAATGGCAGCTAATAGCAGGCTGCCATCAGCTCCTCAGCATATGTCTAGTCAGCAAGGGACACTTTCATTTCCAAAGAAAACTCGCTTCTGAGCGCTATTGTCCGTCTTCAAAAGGGCTCACAGAACCGGTCGGCAATGCAATACTCCGCTCTCTTTAATAGGCCTTGTTTATCATTTCCATTCGGTGTGTGTGTGTGTGTGTGTGTGTGTGTGTGTGCCTGCCTGCCTGCATGCCAGCGCTGTCTGCTCCATGCTTCTGTGGAGGCTGATCAATAATGGAGCAGCGCAGCATCAGGTCTGTTTATTTCCCCTCTGCATCACTGTGAAACCTGAGCTGAGATCTCACCAGATAGTTGTCTTTGGCTTCTGTCTACCCAGAAGATGTACGGGTACAGGTACACACACACACAGCGTACACACACACACACACACTCTTCTGAGCGATCGCACACTCCCTCACGCTCTGTTCCAAGTGACTCTTTTCCATTTGCCACCTCAGCTCCCACAGCTGGCCCAACAAACTGAACCCCACACTCTCCAAATTACCCAGCTGCCCCGCGCTGGGTCCAGCTGCCCCGGCAAGCCGGCTTCATTTATAACCCAGCCCATGTAGCGTTCGGTTGGGATGGTCCACACACACACTCACGCACAGGACACACACACACACAAAGAGGGATACGGAAAAAATGCGCTTTTACTTGCGACGGTCCGTATCCCTCCTTGTGTGTGTGTGTGTGTGTGTGCGTGAGTGTGTGTGGACCATCCCAACCGAACGCTACATGGGCTGGGTTATAAATGTCAACCAACCTGCAGTCCTCACTCCGCTGGTTTACCTGCATGTGTGTGTGTGTGTGTGTGTCTGATGTGGTTGTCACTAAGATTCCAGCTGGGGCTGGTCCTCCCATCCTCCATCCCTGTCCTCCTCCCCCCCCCTTCCCCCTCCAGTCCTCCCTCCTTCCTGCCTGCCTGCTGCCACACACCCACTCTGATCAGTCACGGCTAATATGAGAAATTCAATCAGCGGCCCATCGCACATGGCTCAGCTTGAGCCAGCGCCCCCCCCCCCCCCCAGTCTGGGAGGCAGCGGAGGCAGCGGAGGCAGCCTCACACAGGGAGCACAGAGACAGGAAAAGAAGAAGAGGCCTTGAACAGCCTTGCAGCGATGTGAGAACAGGAAAGGAGAGAGGTGCGCTTTGGAAACGGGGGCCCTGGAGTGGAGGAAACTCAGGGCTTTGCAAAGGTCACATCACTTAGAACGATCCAGATGGGAGCCTTCTGCACAAGGACACGTGGATTCACAAGTTCCTTTCACATCGCCTTGCTTGGTAAAAGGGGGACAACAACGGCTAAGGGGGTGTGTTGGGGGGGGGGGGGGGGGGTGGGGGGGGTGTTGGATTGCGCGAGTCCGTCTGTCTGGCTGTCTGGCGGTAAACAGGACCGTTTGTTCCTCGTCTCAGAATGACCTCCCAGGAACGGGAGTGTAAACAATCCCCCTCTCACATATTTGTTGTAGACGTTTTTCCTGAGCTAACCAGGCTAACATCCCGCCCACCCACCTACCTCCCCCCCACCCCCGCTCCTCAAATGCCCTCCACCCCACCTGCCCGTCCTCCCCCGTAGCCCCCCTCCCTCCCTCCCACCCCCCACCCCCCCCCCCCCTCCCACCCCCCCACCCCACCCCCCCCCCTCCCCTCGCTCATTAACGGATGTTGTCTCACTTCATTAGAGATGTTGTCGCGCTGGCTGAGAATTTCAAACTCATTTTCTCAGCGGGCATTTCGTCGTCGTGCTCAATTTCAGCCTTTACCGTCACCCAGAAAGAAAACACGACCCCCCCCCCACCCCCCCCACCCCCCGTTTGGATTCCAGCTCATGATCCGCATCCCCCCCCCCCCCTCCTCCTCCTCCTGGACCGCCGGTCCGGCTTTAACCTGTTCCCTCTCCCTCAGCTGCCGTTTGCAGACTGCTGACTCCCAGCCAGTGGAGCCACTGAGCTCAGGGTTCCATTTCAGCCTGACCTCACGCCTCACGCTGTGTTTCTAAACGACCCTCCTTCATCTGGCTGCTTTGCGTTCATAAACATGAACCGCGTTTATGATATGGTGTCGGCGGACGCCGGTTTGCGCCACGGCGACACGATTCACTTGAACACCACGTCTTTGCTTTCCCTTATGTTTGGACTAGGCTGGACTAGGCTTTGGAAACACATGATCTTTGTGGACAAATATAATAGTTGTTTCCCTACATAAGATAAACCAACCAGCCTAACCTAACTGTAATTAAATATGTATAAGAAGCAATCTCTTTGTTGTGGATCCTGGAGATCATGGAGAACAGTTCCACGCACTCTGCATCCATATTTAACTCTGCTGTTTGTTGCAATACACCTGCGCAGCGAACTAACTATCGGAGCAACAGGAAAGTGCTATTACCTGGTTAGATAAATGGAAAGGAAAACAGCGAGGAGCACTCAAGTCATTAAGACGTTGAGATGGATCCGAGCTGGGCGCTGGGGGAGGAAGCTCCCATCGATAAATAGCTTTCAGAGGAGCGAGCGCAGATTTGCAGGTTGGGCAGGAAGCAGAGAGACGCTGGTTGTCATGAAGCCGTGAGAAGGAGCTCTCCGGGGGGTGGGGGGGGGCTCAGGCTCCCAGAGTGGCCCCGGGAGGCTGGGGAGAGGAGACGCGCTGGAGGACGAGAGGCCGCGGGGGAGAGGCAGCGGTGGGAAAGACCAGGGAGAGGCTTAGGTAGTCAGGGAGGCGTGTCTCCCCTACCCAGGCAGCTCAAGTTCTGTTCTCCATGACTACGCGGCAGCGGACAGGAAATGAGGCGCAGGGGGTGGAGGGGCTCCCCCCGGCTGGGAGAAGGGAGAGCAGGTAGGCAGTCAGCACCCTCCGTACTGCAGTAATACTGTCCAAGCAGACAGACGCAGACAGACAGATGTTTGAAACAGAAATCATCGTTCCTGGAGGGCTAGCAGAAAGATGTGTCATTTGATTTCACGCTCAAAAGAAACACGTTGGCACAAATTTAACAACAACCTAATCATTATTTTTTCACCTAATTTGTTCTTTTTTGAAGACCAAGAACCACCTTGGGTTCTTCGATCCCCGCAGTAGGGTTAAGGGTGAGGCAACAGAACACTCGTACGTGTTGAAGTGATCCTTTTCACATTTTCACATCAGAGTTCCTGTAAATAACAAACCCATTTTGGATAACACACAGTACCATTAACTCCCATAAACAAACAAGAATGAAGGGAATTAACTGGAGGGTCGAGACAAGTACTCCAGACAGACAATAATTATTGGATTCACGATGGAATCCAATGTCCTCACTCTGCAATCACTACAAAGGTTAATTGAAGACAAATTGTTCAAAGCAATTTGCCTTTCAGCTTTCCATCTGCCTGGTCTACATCATTTGGAAGGGCAAGCTGAGAGGAGACTTCATCGCAAAAAGCAAAGGAGACATCAAAATATCGCCCCCTGTTGATCAGAAAGGATACAGAGTCCCAATCACCTCACAGCCAGAAGCTACAAATAAGGATGAGAGCTGGCTGGGTGTACTGGGGAGGAAGAGGAGGGCTCTTGGATGAAGAGCCTTACCTAAAGAGCACGCCAAAGGTCCTGAGTGTGACGGAGGTACCTGGTAATACCACTCCCAGGACTCTTAACTCCCATCAAACACTTAACAGAAATCCTGTCCAATCATGGTGTCCTCAGCAGCAAGCGTGTACGGTGGTGAAAGTGAGGTGTGTATCTGTGAAAAGATAGTTCCGTTTTGAGCTTCGGTCAGATTCATTAGTTTCAACCAAGAAAACGTACAACGTTGACGGCAGAGAGAGAGGGGCAGAGAGAGAGGCAGAGAGAGAGGCAGAGAGAGAGGGGCAGAGAGAGAGGCAGAGAGAGAGGCAGAGAGAGAGGGGCAGAGAGAGAGGCAGAGAGAGAGGCAGAGAGAGAGGGGCAGAGAGAGAGAGGCAGAGAGAGAGGCAGAGAGAGAGGGGCAGAGAGAGAGGCAGAGAGAGAGGCAGAGAGAGGGGGGCAGAGAGAGAGAGGCAGAGAGAGAGGCAGAGAGAGAGGGGCACAGAGAGAGGCAGAACCAAAAGCAGTAGGAGTGAAATATTGATGTGGGGGCGGGATGAGAGAAGCTCTGTGGGAACAGGGAAGCACTAACGCATCTCAGCTAGCCCACTTATGATTGGTCCTGACCAAACAGGGAAGCACTAACGCATCTCAGCTAGCCCACTTATGATTGGTCCTGACCAAACAGGGAAGCACTAACGCATCTCAGCTAGCCCACGGTACGGTGTTGCATTATGTGCGATGCAGACCACTCAGGAACCAAGAGGACCGAGGTCAGGATGTTTTAAACATGGCCCCGCTCTTGGTGGTTTTCCAGCCTGTATTTAGGAGCTGGTTTGGTCGTACATTAAGCTCTCTGTGACTTCTGAAGTTTTGACGTTCAGAATGCTCAAATGTGACTAGTGTGTAGGAGCTGGTGGGGTCGAATATCTTGAAGGAGAAAAGCACTCAGTGATGCTGTACCAAATCTACATACCCCCTACTGATATTCAGTGAATTAATGAGGGTTAATAAGGGAAGATGGAGGTTGTCGAGGCCAAAACTGGAAGTCTAATGAGAAGACTTGAGTATAAAACTCGTCTCATTCATCTCTTCACAGCATGCGTCCCAGATAAAATCGGTCCCTTATATTTTCTGATCTGACACCAAGTAAATCGTTTTAGTCCATACTTCTTTTCCCCATTCATCCAGTATTTGTTTTCAGTACTCGTATTCACTGAGATAAACAATTAGCTCTGTCTTTAGGGATGACATCAGCTGATTTCCCTCCCTCATCCTTACTTAGTTGCTTGACGCTCCAGATAACATGAGCCAGGTGGTTCGAACCCAGGGCCGTCCTGCGGAACAGGCTCTGACACCGAGCACCTGTTTCCTGCGACGAAAACGGCTGGCAAACTGTACAGCACGCATCGCTCGCCGCTAAACCTGCCACATCCTACTCTGAGTACGACGATATGGAAAGAATCTGGAGAGCTGAGAGAGAGAGAAGGGGGGGGGGGAGAACAAACATATTTTCACATAATGAAAACCCCAAAAAACCCAAAACCACGCAGCGCTGGCATGAGTCCACATCGCCGCTGACGTCGAGAGGATGAACGACGCGGAGCAGTCGACGCCGGACTTGATGGAAGCCGACCGTCCCGGGCGCCGTCGGTGCCAAACCAACGATGACAAACAAACAGGGCGAATCGAGCAAAAGAGTTCGGGGGAGCGTTGAGGACAAGCTCCCCTAGTGGTGATGGGGAAGCCGTCAACCACAGTACTTACATCTGAAGCCAGGCGAGAGGGGGTGGGGGTGGGGTGGGCGAGGGTGCGTTTGGGAGGGAGTTCGATGCATAATCAAGCTGCTAAATGGGAGTAAGTTATTATGAGCCAGCGTAAGATGGGGGGGGGGGGCGGGGGGGGAGGAGGGGGCGGGGGGGGGGGTGTTCCGACGGTGTCTGAGCTAACCCCACGTCCAGCCCAGCGTCTGAGCGCAGTTTAATTCCAGATGTAATCTTTTTCCATTAGGAAGAAATCGCAGCCCGGAGACGCCTCACCAGGAGGGGATCTTTTTCGCTGTAAAAAAAAATAAATTATATATATATATATAAATGAATAGCTGGGAAATTAAATTCCCACCACCATCCCCACCCCCCCCTCCCCCCCACCCCCACTTCTAAATGAAGAGCCACGTTACTGTGGCGGGTGTACCTCCTGCTTCTGCTTCCGGCCTGGGTCAGGGTCACTCCTCACGCCTCGCGGCTCACGTTGAAGCCAGGCTATTGGAGGCAGATGTGGACGGCCATGGTCACAGTGGAACAGACGCTCTGCCCAGCCGGAGAGGGGTTCAGTGGGGGGGGACCGCTGAGCGCTGGGATCTGTCAAAGCCGTCTCCCTTGGTTTCTGGAATAACTGGCTGGGTGATTATTCTGATCAGAGAGCATCTCCTCTGAGCCGTGTGTCAGAGAGAGACACCAGCCCCAGCTGTGATGGGTGCCAGGCACCAGAGAGACCGGAGAGAGACCTACCCAGGCACCAGAGAGACCTACCCAGGCATCAGAGAGACTTACCCAGGCATCAGAGAGACTTACCCAGGCACCAGAGAGACTTACCCAGGCACCAGAGAGACTTACCCAGGCACCAGAGAGACCGGAGAGAGACCTACCCAGGCACCAGAGAGACCTACCCAGGCATCAGAGAGACTTACCCAGACATCAGAGAGACCTACCCAGGCATCAGAGAGACTTACCCAGGCACCAGAGAGACTTACCCAGGCACCAGAGAGACTTACCCAGGCACCAGAGAGACTTACCCAGGCATCAGAGAGACTTACCCAGGCATCAGAGAGACTTACCCAGGCATCAGAGAGACCTACCCAGGCATCAGAGAGACTTACCCAGGCATCAGAGAGACCTACCCAGGAACCAAAGAGACTTACCCAGGCACCAGAGAGACTTACCCAGGCATCAGAGAGACTTACCCAGGCATCAGAGAGACCTACCCAGGAACCAAAGAGACTTACCCAGGCACCAGAGAGACTTACCCAGGCATCAGAGAGACTTGCCCAGGCACCAGAGAGACTTACCCAGGCATCAGAGAGACTTGCCCAGGCACCAGAGAGACTTACCCAGGCATCAGAGAGACTTACCCAGGCACCAGAGAGACCTACCCAGGCATCAGAGAGACCTACCCAGGCACCAGATAGACCTACCCAGGCATCAGAGAGACTTACCCAGGCACTAGAGAGACTTAAACAGGCACTAGAGAGACTTACCCAGGCACCAGAGAGACCTACCCAGGCACCAGATAGACCTACCCAGGCATCAGAGAGACTTACCCAGGCACTAGAGAGACTTAAACAGGCACTAGAGAGACTTACCCAGGCACCAGAGAGACCTACCCAGGCACCAGATAGACCTACCCAGGCATCAGAGAGACTTACCCAGGCACTAGAGAGACTTAAACAGGCACTAGAGAGACTTACCCAGGCACCAGAGAGACCTACCCAGGCATCAGAGAGACTTACCCAGGCATCAGAGAGACCTACCCAGGCACCAGAGAGACTTAAACAGGCACTAGAGAGACTTACCCAGGCATCAGAGAGACCTACTCAGGCACCAGAGAGACTTACCCAGGCATCAGAGAGACCTACCCAGGCATCAGAGAGACCTACCCAGGCATCAGAGAGACTTACCCAGGCATCAGAGAGACTTACCCAGGCACCAGAGAGACTTGCCCAGGCATTAGAGAGACTTACCCAGGCACCAGATAGACCTACCCAGGCACCAGATAGACTTACCCAGGCATTAGAGAGACTTACCCAGGCATCAGAGAGACTTACCCAGGCACCAGAGAGACTTGCCCAGGCACCAGATAGACTTACCCAGGCACCAGAGAGACTTACCCAGGCATTAGAGAGACTTACCCAGGCATCAGAGAGACTTACCCAGGCATCAGAGAGACTTACCCAGGCACCAGATAGACTTACCCAGGCACTAGAGAGACTTACCCAGGCACCAGAGAGACCTACCCAGGCATCAGAGAGACTTACCCAGGCACCAGATAGACTTACCCAGGCACCAGATAGACTTGCCCAGGCATCAGAGAGACTTACCCAGGCACCAGATAGACTTACCCAGGCACCAGAGAGACTTAAACAGGCACTAGAGAGACCTACCCAGGCATCAGAGAGACTTACCCAGGCACTAGAGAGACTTACCCAGGCACTAGAGAGACTTAAACAGGCACTAGAGAGACCTACCCAGGCACCAGACAGACTTACCCAGGCACTAGAGAGACTTAAACAGGCACTAGAGAGACCTACCCACACTGGCCCTGCACGAGTGTCTCTGCATGCTTACTGTGTGGCGCTTTACTGAAGGGACTCATGTGAGTCCACATAAACATTGGCAGTGGGCCCTGTTTCAGACAAGCATACAGATTGCCCAGGCTGAGCAAGCTTAGTGCAGCTGTGTTACACGCTAAATGCTATGGCAAGGACGTCAGGACACACACACACAAACACACACACACACGCACAAACACACACCCACCACACACACACACACAAAACACACCCACCACACACACACACACACACACAAAACACACCCACACACACAAACACACACAAACACACAAACACACACCCACCACACACACACAAAAACACACCCACAAACACCCACAAACACACACACACCACACACACAAACACACACCCACAAACACACACACACACACACCACACACACAAACACACAAACACACACCCACCACACACACAAACACAAACACACACAAACACACACACACAAACACACACCCACAAACACCCACAAACACACACACACACACACCACACACACAAACACACACCCACAAACACACACACACACACACCACACACACAAACACACACCCACAAACACATTCTCTCTCACACACGTTTAACTCCGAAGCGTTCTGTCCAAAAGACCGTTTCTTTCTACCATATATTCTCTGAGGTGGGGGGGGAGACATTTTGAATACTTGAGCGTTGCTTCAGCGAGGGACCTCGTCATCTGCTCACCGCGCTCACAATGACAATAGAGCACAGCAGAGCCCGAGTAAGCTGAGCAAACACGGACGGAGGAGTGAGAATTAGAGCGACTCACACGTAAACAGAGGAAGAGTGGAGCAGGAGGGGGCCAGACACTGCTAACTGGGAGGAGAGCTAGGAAGAGGGTCGGGGAGGAGACGGGGAGGAGGGCTGGGAGGGGAAGTGCGGGGGCTTGACGGAGGTATGATGCAAGGGATTGGATCCCTTGAAAACGGTAATCGCTCCGTGTCCCTGTAGGGGACAACGCCTCTCACTTTCGCTCCCCTCTCTCTTCATTTCCCCTCTCCCTTCTGCTCTGTTCACCCCCCCCCCACACACACACCAGCCCCCCTCCCCCCCACCCCCACCCTCCTCTGTGTCTCGTCCGCCAGTCGGAGGGACCTGGGGTGGATTGAGTTTGGAGAAGAAGAGGGAAAAAAAAAAGCGGATCAGAGAGAGCTGGGAAATGAGAGGAGCAGAGGGCAGTCTGGAGGCGGGGCTGAGGAGACGAGGGCCTTCTGACGACCGGGACAGTGTGTGTGTGTGTCTGTGTGTGTGTGTGTGTTCAGAAGTATGAAGCAGCATGTGTCGTGGGGAATGGCTACTGTGTCAAATCTAGCTGGTTCCAGCAGGTCCAGCAGTATCACATCCCCTGCAGACGATGCTGAAATCTAGTCCTGATAACACGGAGCAGGCAGTAGCTCGTACGCAGGGAGAGCGGCTCCAGGGATCTGCGGAGCCTCCTGCTGCCTGGAGAGGCCTAGAGAGGCCTGGCCTCGGAGACCCGGCGGCCTCCAGGCCGATGTTGCGGATCACCAGAAGTGGTGGAATTGGACCAGCAGCTGGAGAGATAGAGTGAGACGTGAGAGATCCCCTGTGGATTTGCAGAGTGGAGTACCGTACAATACCGCATCACCAGGGCTTCATGTTCTCTGCAGGGCGGCCATCGTTCATGGGGACTGATCACAAGCAAGCCTAGATTGAAGCACGGCGCATGGTGCGCTGTTGAAAACAGGTATTCAACGTAAAAAAATACTTAATTGCATAATCCAATGGCCTAATTAAGGCAAGGGCTCACATTAATTTGAGGTATTTTCTGTATATGATGATGTTCCCTGTGAGAATTTCCAGCCATGAATCATAAATCCCCCACTGTGAGCTCTCATCAATCGGTAATGGCTTGTTCAGTAAACGCACTATAATTGGGCCCACAGAAATACGGAGATTCGTAAGGGCAGCCATTTTGAGGAGAGACAGGTCTGAGAGCATAGAGAGGCAGGGAAACGGAGAATCTCACGGACGTGCTCGTGTTTGTCCGTCTCTTCACAAACGGAGTGACAGTTCAGTTGAGTTCTGGGTTTAATACGTATTTAACAACCTGCAGATTGGGAGAGTAATGACCAGACCTCTGGCAACAAAATGAAGACAGTACCAGGCGTAGGTCTCAATCATGTATCTCTCCCGGATGAAGGCAAGAGTGCATTCTTTTATAGGGCACAAGAATGTAAACATAGATAGTGATAGTCAGGCGGTAATGACGTTACAACAGTCTTCAGAGAAGGTGTGTTCAGTAGTGATTCATATAAGTACACAGGAAATCTAATTTCTTCCACACTTCCTCCCTCCGTATCTTCCTGCCTTTAACAGGTGAGGGTCTATTTCAGGAAGCCTGAAAGGCGTCATCAGAAATGGTGGGAAAAAAGGGTTGTGCACATGTGGAGGGGCAGGGGAGGGTATGAATGTGCTCCTGGGAGACAGAGAGACAGAGAGACAGGGAGACAGAGAGACAGAGAGACAGAGAGACAGGGAGACAGAGAGACCGAGAGACAGGGAGACAGAGAGACAGAGAGACAGGGAGACAGAGAGACAGGGAGACAGAGAGACAGAGAGACAGGGAGACAGAGAGACAGGGAGACAGGGAGACAGAGAGACAGGGAGACAGAGAGACAGAGAGACAGGGAGACAGGGAGACAGGGAGACAGAGAGACAGGGAGACAGAGAGACAGAGAGACAGGGAGACAGAGAGACAGAGAGACAGAGAGACAGACAGAGAGAGAAGGAACCTGCTCACGGACATGAGGCACCGCCAGAACCTGCAAACTCCGTCTGTGTTCCAGGTAAAGATCTACCTTTGATGAACTCAAGCTTCCAGCCAATAGGATCATTAGACACAGTACGTGTCTGAGTGTGTGCCTGCGTGTGTGTGTGGGATGGATGACCTCACTGGGAGACCACACAGAGAACATGTCTCTCCTGTGCCTGCATGGACTCACTAATCAATAGTCCTAGGCTTTCTGACCCTTTTAGTACTGGCTGTTTTCACACTGGAACACACGGAAGCCTATTAACAGAAGCATCTGGGGGGGGGGACACACTCACGTTGCACATGCACACACGTGCCCCCTTACAGAGCCCCCGCACCTGTGACCCCGTATGGGGACAGTCAGGGACAGGGGGGTGAGAGGGGGGAGACGGGGGTGACAGGTTGTCATCCCCAGAGGACACCGAGGAGGAGGTGAAGGATGGAACAGGGAGATGAGACGAGGAACAGTTTTTAATGATTCCATCTCGCCCCGTGTTCTCGGCAGGTGACCGGTAACGGATTCTGAGCCTGCGGTTAATTCACTCTCGCTTCACCTCAGTTTGAATGTGCGTGCGTGCGCGCACGTGCGCGTGTTCGACAGCGTGCCGGGCTTAGCTTGCATCCTTTCCTCGGAGTGTAATTGGCTCTTACCACTTCGCACTCGCAAAAGGTGGACCTCTCGCCTTTCATCTCGCGCTGCCGACGGCACTAACGAACTCCCCGATTAACCGCGGAGAACGTGGCCGTTACCCCCCCCCCCCCCCCCCCCCCCCCCCTACCGTGGGCGTGTCATCGTGACCTTGCCCGGCCTTCTAGGCGGTCTCCGCGGGAGACGGTGGTCGTGGCGACGGACTTGTTGTGGTGGTACAGGGCGAACGGCGGCGCCTTTCGGTGTTTGCGGCTCGTCTTTGCGCGTCAAGGGCGGCTTCCGTTGGTCGAGCTCAGAGAGGCGGGAACGAAGGCAGGCGCCAACGCCGCGGCCATGAGGCGCCGTTTCCTGTTGTCAGGCAGAGGTCACGCTTCGAAGCTAAGCCTGATAAGATGATCCAGCGGGAGGAAGTAGCGCAGAACGGAATAGGACAACAAGGAGAGATTTAAAATGCAGAACAGGAGACGAAGACAAAACTAATTGTGTTAGCTGCACTTCTCCTCTGGGAGACAGATAAAGCGCAACATTTAGCGAGCGTCGATAGGCCGCGTCAGCCAGGCGATACATTTGTTGTGGACTCAGCCTTGACTCTGCCCACAAACAGCGGAGCACAATGGCTCATTCAAGGTCTGGGAGCGTGTTTGGATCCTCCACACTAGCAGAGAGGCAGGAAGTCATCTCCAAGGTCACGCGGGTGCGGAGCTAGCAACAAGCCGATTTGACGGCGCACTCGCTGGAGAGGAAGTCCAATCGTGTCATTACCAGCAATCCAGATGTTGCTCCATGTCTATATATGGAGATCAGAAACTGAACTTAAGTCATCAAGATTTATTTCTCTCTTTTTTTTCGAGAGGGAAAAATCTTCCGAAAGGGCGCACAGCGGACAACAAGCGCCAGACAACCTACCCTGCAGTCACAGAGGGCACCGTGCAGTCCACCCTGTTCCCCAACCCCCCCCCCCCCCCCCCCCCGACAGAACATCCAGCTGATGACTGATTCTGGTTTGGACGGCGGTGCGGGGAGGTGAGGGGGGGCGGAGGTCAGTTCGTGTCCTGCCCCCCTCGCTCGCTCCCAGTAAAAAGTTATTATTGAAGCGCCGTCTTGGTATCAAAGGCGCAGGTAACTGTCCTTCCATCCTCTCTTCTCATTTCAACTTCAATGGAATTACATTTTCCCCTCTTTTCATTTTTTTTTTGGGGGGGGGTGTGCCCCCTGCCTGCCCTCCTGTTCACTCTCCCAGCCTCTGGGTAAAGGGGGAGGCGGGAAGAGGGGTGAGGAGGGGAGCGAGAAGAATAGAAGGAGGGGGGGGGGGGGCGGGGTTTAAAAGCCCAGGGTGAACAGGAGAAGATGGGGGGGGGGGGGGGGGGGGTCTATCCAGCAATTAAAGCATCCCGTCGTTTGGCTCCACAGTCTTAGAGGCAAGAAAGAAACAGGACAGCGTTCAGGCAGTAGAGTGTCTCACCCTACAGGGCAGAAAGCCCTGAGCACCATTAGTCTCCATAAGAATCAATGCGAGGGGGCTGTTGTCCCCCTAACTCAGCAGGAGGTTCTATGCTGCGTGCAAATAGCTCTGTCTGTTTCAAGATACGAACGTCCCCAACCCAGTGACTAACTGCTACCGATGCTTTGTATCTACACGGATCTCTTGTTCTTTATCGATCTTTGTTTAGTAGCTAACAGCCCCTCAAGGCTGTGACAGAACACAGCCAAGGCGGAGCCGGATTCATTAACGGCACTTCTGTGAAATCCTCTGCTCATGTTCAGCCGGGTAACCAAGGTGTACTTACCTCCCTGTAGGAGACAGGAAGAGGGGCATGTCTCTTAATCCATGACGAGGTAGTGTCACAGCTATGATCAATTAAAGCCAGAAGACGACCCCTCGTCTCATCTTCAGCCGCTGCCGTGCTGACAACCGCAGATAGATTCGTGGCGGCGTGCGCGCTGGGGGGAAAAAAGGGTCTTTTTCCTGCTGTGTTGCAATCATTTCAGCAAACGAGGAGAACAACAGACTTTAGAGAGGTGGCTGGGAACCAGCTAATGTTCCTTCTAAATGGACATCCCACCGTGTTCCTGCATTAGAAACGTGGAGCGTGCTAGAGGTTGGTAACTGCCAGAAGGGTTCGGTCTGAACGGCAAAAATAGCCTCTGTGCTGCAGATTCAGCAGCCTTTGGAACAGCTTGGGACTGGGATGTCTGTGGATCCACACCCCCACTGTACTGCTCAGCAACAAGGAGCCTGGAGCTGGGCTGAGAAGGTCAGGACAGACCCTGTTATGGACCCCTTAATTAAAAAACCATCAACACAGTGACGGAGGGTGCTGGGTTTAGGGATTGAGGATAGAGGAGAGCTGGAGAGAGAGGCTGGGCTGGGGGTTGCGGTTGGGGAAGGCTGGGCTGTGGCTAGGCTGGGGGTGGGGGGCTAGGCTGGGGTTGGGGAGGGGGCTAGGCTGAGCTAGGCTGGGTTGGGGAAGGGGGCTAGGCTGGGGGTGGGGCTAGGCTGGGGTTGGGGAGGGGGCTAGGCTGGGTTGGGGAGGGGGCTAGGCTGGGCTGTGTTGGGGTTGGGGAGGTGGCTAGGCTGGGCTGGTAGCTACTTAGAGAGTACAGATTTAACAGGTTGTCAGCAGTGGGCTGGATTGAACCAGACAGTCACCAGGGAGACTGCAGTCTCAGGAGAGGGAAATCTAGGCTGAGAACTGAAGTACGGACAAAATGTGGTTCCACCGGGTCCAGACGGATCTCCAGGTTCTTCAAATCTGAGGAATATGTGAAGGATTCTTCTGCCTTTTTTGCCCTCAGAAAAATTCAACCCACTGTGTATGAGCCTGATGTTAATAAGATGTATCACATCTTTCAAGAAGTTTATTTCTAGTTTCTGTTATAGAAATGTATTCAGGTTTTTTTTAAGAACATTCAGCCTGTAGGAAGTTGTCCGGTTCTTCTTGATGTGAACAGTGCAAAAACTTCTAACCCTAGCCCTAATTCTAACAATCTGCTGAATTCTAATCAGAGAAGATGCAGCTTGTGTGTTGACCTTGGTAGAGTCCTTTGTCTTGGAGTCTTGTCATATTTCCCATTCAAATAGCAGTGCAGAAAAGCTTCACTGCATCTATCGTACATGCTTCAATTTACAACACTACTATAACTGCGGAATATGAACTGGATACATACTATATATTCCTATATATAATAATAATAAAAAACCTGCCTGTCCCATCAGGATATTTTTAGAAGTCCCCAGGGCTGTTATTCTGTCCCCAGGGCTGTTATTCTGCTGTCCCCAGGGCTGTTATTATGTCCTCAGGGCTGTTATTCTGTCCCCAGGGCTGTTATTATGTCCTCAGGGCTGTTATTATGTCCTCAGGGCTGTTATTATGTCCCCAGGGCTGTTATTCTGTCCCAGGGCTGTTATTCTGCCTCCAGGGCTGTTATTCTGTCCCCAGGGGCTGTATTCTGTCCCCAGGGCTGTTATTCTGTCCCCAGGGCTGTATTATGTCCCCAGGGCTGTATTCTGTCCCCAGGGCTGTTATTCTGTCCCCAGGGCTGTTATTCTGCTGTCCCCAGGGCTGTTATTCTGTCCTCAGGGCTGTTATTCTGTCCCCAGGGCTGTTATTATGTCCTCAGGGCTGTTATTATGTCCCCAGGGCTGTTATTCTGTCCCCAGGGCTGTATTATGTCCCCAGGGCTGTATTCTGTCCCCAGGGCTGTTATTCTGTCCCCAGGGCTGTTATTCTGCTGTCCCCAGGGCTGTTATTCTGTCCTCGGGGCTGTTATTCTGTCCCCAGGGCTGTTATTATGTCCTCAGGGCTGTTATTATGTCCCCAGGGCTGTTATTCTGTCCCCAGGGCTGTATTCTGTCCCCAGGGCTGTTATTCTGTCCCCAGGGCTGTTATTCTGTCCTCAGGGCTGTTATTCTGTCCCCAGGGCTGTTATTCTGTCCCCAGGGCTGTTATTCTGTCCCCAGGGCTGTTATTCTGTCCTCAGGGCTGTTATTCTGTCCCCAGGGCTGTTATTCTGTCCTCAGGGCTGTATTATGTCCCCAGGCTGTTATTCTGTCCCCAGGGCTGTTATTCTGCCTCCCAGGGCTGTTATTCTGTCCTCAGGGCTGTTATTCTGTCCCCAGGGCTGTTATTCTGCCTCCAGGGCTGTTATTCTGTCCCCAGGGCTGTTATTCTGTCCCCAGGGCTGTTATTCTGTCCCCAGGGCTGTTATTCTGTCCTCAGGGCTGTTATTCTGTCCCCAGGGCTGTTATTCTGTCCCCAGGGCTGTTATTCTGTCCCCAGGGCTGTTATTCTGTCCCCAGGGCTGTTATTCTCAGAGAAAACATCATATTGATCAGTTCATGCTCCCTGTCTTTCCCACGTACGTCTTATTCCCTCAACTCTCATTTTCTCTCTTTCTCTCCTATATTTCACACGCGTGCACGCACACACATGCACACGCACACAGACACAAAAAGACCTACTCTCTAAAAGTGGAGGCCGGTGTAAAAAAAAAAAAAAAACTGACACCATCCTCTATCATTTTTTTATGACTCATCTGATGAAATATTGAAACGACATCTCCGCTCCAGTTAATTGCATGTCAATACACGCGGCACAAAGAGCCAAATGGAGGTGGAAAGTGTTCCTGGGAGCGGCTCAGACCCTGCCAGGTCATCCCAGGCTTTTAGAGGACAGGGGGGATGAAAGGGTTAACCAGAGGGTGTGTTGTGTACAGTTGTTGGTTGGAACAACACCCTGACTAATTCATAGGCTCTCCTGGTCTGCAGGGAGAACATTGCTCTTCACATAACCTTTTCCTCGAAAATTCCATTCCGCAACCATTCCATAACACAAAGAACGCCATGGTTGGCCCCTATGGAGGCTTATTGATCGCTATGGGGCAGACCTTGTTCATGGGGTCTGTGCCTCTTTAAAGGCTGACAGCCTTCTGCTGTGTGTGGACGGGAGATTACAAAGATGAGGAGGAGAGAGGCAGTCTTGTGGGCTAGAGGGAAGGGGGGGGGGTGGGGGGGGGGGGCGGGGGGGACTTGGCTTCCGGGTGGACACACACACACACACACACTGATATGGTGCAACCATAATGGCAGTGCC
>CM059297.1:4667500-4835000 GCA_030340665.1 Neosalanx taihuensis | reverse complement strand
AGGGCCCAGATCAATGAGCGTCGCGTGAGGCTGAGGTGAAGGTTAAGTAGGAGCCATGGCAGAACCCTCAGCGCCTGTGAACAACGCTCCTTTCATCAACGCCGCCCCCCCCCCCCCTCGCCACGTCTTCACCCCTCCTAACCAACACTCCCGCCCCTCGTATGGATGTGACCCATTTTCCCCTCACACACAGGAGGAGGCAACTAGCCCCCCCCCCCCCCCCCCCCCCCCCCCCCAAAAAAAATAAAAAAGATTAAAACTGGAGTAAAACACCTCCTCTTTTGACTCCATTCTCTGACTGCACACGGGAAGGGGAAGTGTTTATTTTGGGGAGCTGGGACGCTCACCAGAGAATCATTCTTTTAGGTATTGACGACTAACGGAACTGGCAAGAGAACACAAACCAGATGAAAGTGTGACTCATAGCAGGTTTACTATTCCTTTTGCAGGAGCAGCCAATAAGAGGTCTTCCAGGAGCAGCAGAGGAGGCGTGGCCTGTGTGGCTGCCATCTGAGGCCTGCCTGGCTTCAGCACCAATCACAGGAACACACAAGCCCTGCATGAAGCCCCTGAGGCAGCATGGCCGCCCCACCTGGCAGGGCAGGTGACAGGCTGGGGTTACAGATGATGCCACTCAGTCAAGCTCACACTGAAACACTCATGAAAGAGAGGGGAGTGAGAGAGAGAGGGAGAGTTAGAGATGGAGAAAAGGAATTAGAAAGATAAAGATGTGTATAAAAATATTAAATATATATTATATACAGTATATAAAAGAGAAAGGGGGATGGTGCATGGCTGTCATTATCTTGAACACAATGGCTTAAGGCTTCCATCAGTATGAATCAAAGACAAATGTATGGCAGTTACATAGTTCTGTCAGTTTTACATCCTTTTCAAAGCCCAATTGGTAAATGGAGGCGATGTGGGGGGAGGGGAGTTCTTCACAGATTCGAAATGTCTTGTCTGCTAATGGAGGCTGTGTAATCTGGAGCCTGGGACAGGGAGCATGCACACTCTGTATTCAGGTAATCTGAACACCCTAACCTTCCCCCTGTTCCACATCTGAACTCTTTAAACAGGGGGTGTCCAACCCTGGTCCTGGAGAACCCCTGTCCTGAAGGTTTGAGATGTTTCCCTGCTCCAGCACACCTGACTCTAATGAATGGGTCATTATGAGGCTTCCACAGAGCTTGATAACAGGCTGAGCCCCTGTACTCCCTGAGCCCAGCCCCTGTCCCCCCTCCTGAGCCCAGCCCCTGTCCCCCCTCCTGAGCCCAGCCCCTGTCCCCCCTCCTGAGCCCAGCCCCTGCCCCCCCTCCTGAGCCCAGCCCCTGTACCCCTGTCCCCCCCTGTGCCCAACCCCTGTCCCCCCCCTGAGCCCAACCCCTGTCCCCCCTGAGCACAGCCCCACCCCCTGGAGGGAGGCCAGCCAGACTCTTACCAGCCCCGGAGCTTGTAGGCCTCTGGGATGTCGGGGTTGACCATGAGGGTGCTGCTGAAGGACGCCGACAGGGACCGGCCACCAAAATCTGACAGCTTGGCTCCTTTGATGGCCAGAACAGGCTGTCCAGAGCCATCAAACTTCTCTGCCTACAGACAGAAACAGACACAGGAGAACCATGACAGAGTCAACAGACGCAGGAGAACCAGGACAGAGTCAACAGACGCAGGAGAACCAGGAGAGTCAACAGACACAGGAGAACCAGGACAGAGTCAACAGACGCAGGAGAACCAGGAGAGTCAACAGACGCAGGAGAACCAGGACAGAGTCAACAGACGCATGAGAACCAGGACAGAGTCAACAGACGCAGGAGAACCAGGACAGAGTCAACAGACGCAGGAGAACCAGGACAGAGTCAACAGACGCAGGAGAACCAGGACAGAGTCAACAGACGCAGGAGAACCAGGACAGAGTCAACAGACGCAGGAGAACCAGGACAGAGTCAACAGACGCAGGAGAACCAGGACAGAGTCAACAGACGCAGGAGAACCAGGACAGAGTCAACAGACGCAGGAGAACCAGGACAGAGTCAACAGACGCAGGAGAACCAGGACAGAGTCAACAGACGCAGGAGAACCAGGACAGAGTCAACAGACGCAGGAGAACCAGGACAGAGTCAACAGACGCAGGAGAACCAGGACAGAGTCAACAGACGCAGGAGAACCAGGACAGAGTCAACAGACGCAGGAGAACCAGGACAGAGTCAACAGACGCAGGAGAACCAGGACAGAGTCAACAGACGCAGGAGAACCAGGACAGAGTCAACAGACGCAGGAGAACCAGGACAGAGTCAACAGACACAGGAGAACCAGGACAGAGTCAACAGACACAGGAGAACCAGGACAGAGTCAACAGACACAGGAGAACCAGACGCAGGAGAACCAGGACAGAGTCAACAGACACAGGAGAACCAGGACCAGATCATGTGACCAGATCATGTGACCAGATCCCCTCATGACAGGGTAACATCCACCATCTCACTTCTATTAAATCAACACACCGCTGAACCTGTCCTCCCTCCACGAAGTGCTGAGTCACACATTCCCAACACCAACACATACAGCCTCGACACTTTTCAATTAGGCGGCAGAGCGAGAGAGAGAGAGCTAGAGAGACAGAGAGACATAGAGAGAGAGAGAGAGACGCACACAAAGAGAGAGACACAGAGAGAGACATACATAGAGACACAAAGAGACACACATAGAGACACATAGAGAGACACACAGAGACACAGAGAGACACACAGAGAGAGCCAACCACAGAGACAGAGACACAGACTGAGACGGAGAGAAAGACGGAGACAGATAAAGAGACATGTATATAGAGAGACAGACACACAGAGAGAGACACAGCGAGAGAGACAGAGAAAGAGAGAGAGACAGACACAGAGAGAGACAGAAAGATAGAGACAGACACAGCGAGAGAGACAGAGAAAGAGAGAGACACACAGAGAGAGAGAAAAAGAGACACAGACAGAGAGCGAGAGAGAGAGAAAGACACGCAGAGACAGAGAAAGAGAGACAGACAGAGAGACAGAGAAAGAGAGACAGAGACAGAGACAGAGAGAGAGAGAGAGAGAGAGAGAGAGAGACAGACAGACAGACACACAGAGACAGAGAAAGAGAGACAGACAGAGAGAGACAGAGAAAGAGAGACAGAGACAGAGACAGAGAGAGAGAGAGAGAGAGACAGACAGACAGACACGCAGAGACAGAGAAAGAGAGACAGACAGAGAGAGACAGAGAAAGAGAGACAGACAGAGAGAGACAGAGAAAGAGAGACAGACACAGAGAGAGAGACAGAGCCCGCCATTCTCACCTCCTCTCCCCACAGAGTGACAGACACCACTTTCCCAGACATGTCTATCAGGTTGAGGGTCCTCTTGGACACCTCGCGGCTCGACTTGGTGGTGAGGCGAGTCACTTCGTCCACGCTCTTACACACGCCGATCACATCTGCATGGGAGACGGGGGTCAGGGGTCACGTCATTAGAACAGCACCAGGCCAGGCTTTCTCACTCGACCTCAGCTCACACATTGAGAGAGAGAGAGAGAGAGACAGAGAAAGAGAGAGAGAGACAGAGAAAGAGAGAGAGAGTCCTTGAAACGACCTTCAGCTCCTGTTAAAGTGCAGGGCTCAAACACAGGCAGAAATTCATCACATACATCCACATCATAAATATGGATCTTCCAGGCTGCAAAGGGGAGGGGAGGGGGGGCACAGGGGGTCAGACAGGGTCCCCTGGTCACCCCAAAACAAACAACCTCTGGGGAAATCAACCCCCCTCATAACTCCTCTCCATCAGGTGCGGGGGCTTGACACCCCCCCCCCCCCCCCCATACGGGTCTCCTAACATACATTAGTAATGCACAGGATGACGTCCATACATGGGGGTGGACACGCAGCCTCCAGTGCACCTCTCCATGTTTACCATTCCTCCCCCAGTGTCCAGGGCTAGGTGGTCTGGCTGGCTCCCCCCCCCACCCCCCCAAGCAGTGACGGCTGGGTGGCGTGGAGGTCTTCATTTTACCATAATTCCAAGCAGGCTTCTTTCTTTCTCTTGGCCCTCCTCATTTCAGCAGTGGCAGCGCTTTACTGCAGTGCTCGCAGGCTCCGCCCCCCAGGGCCCAAAGTCAATCTGAGCCACGGGCCATTACTGTCATCAGTGTTATTAATACTGCTTTTATCTTGCTCTTCTAATTACCTCCAGCTCCCCTGCACACTCTGGCACATCCATCTCTGCTCTGTTCCAGCACCAGGACGGGCTCTTATTACCCTAACACCTTTATTAAGGATGGTTATCCTGGCTGTCCCCAACCTCCACCTCCCCCTAGCCTGACACCACCCCAGCCTGGCCTGACACCACCACCAGCCTGGCCTGACACCACCCCAGCCTGGCCTGACACCACCCCAGCCTGGCCTGACACCACCCCAGCCTGGCCTGACACCACCACCAGCCTGGCCTGACACCACCACCAGCCTGACACCACCACCAGCCTGGCCTGACACCACCCCAGCCTGGCCTGACACCACCCCAGCCTGGCCTGACACCACCCTAGCCTGGCCTGACACCACCCTAGCCTGGCCTGACACCACCCTAGCCTGGCCTGACACCACCACCAGCCTGGCCTGACACCACCACCAGCCTGGCCTGACACCACCCCAGCCTGGCCTGACACCACCCCAGCCTGGCCTGACACCACCACCAGCCTGGCCTGACACCACCACCAGCCTGACACCACCACCAGCCTGGCCTGACACCACCCCAGCCTGGCCTGACACCACCCCAGCCTGGCCTGACACCACCCTAGCCTGGCCTGACACCACCCTAGCCTGGCCTGACACCACCCTAGCCTGGCCTGACACCACCACCAGCCTGGCCTGACACCACCACCAGCCTGGCCTGACACCACCACCAGCCTGGCCTGACACCACCACCAGCCTGACACAACCCCAGCCTGCCCTGACACCACCACCAGCCTGACACCACCACCAGCCTGCCCTGACACCACCACCAGCCTGACACCACCACCAGCCTGCCCTGACACCACCACCAGCCTGACACCACCCCAGCCTGCCCTGACACCACCTCCCCTCCTCACCCAGGACGCTGTCCTTCTCCCGGGTCTCCAGGTCGGCGATGGAGACGAAGTCGCACTGCACCATGGGAACGTCGTGGCTGTCCTCGCAGGGGATGATGCTGGAGTCTCCGTTCAGGGTCATCTCGTAGTCGTTCTTCAGGGACGTGTACTGCTTGTTGGCGATCTTCAGGGAGCCTTTGGAGATGTAGTACACCTGGGGGGGGTGGGGGGGGGGGGGAGTGCTGGGGTTAGAGGGCGTCAGCAGGACTGAACACAGTGTGGAGTCAGTGAGCCAGTGGCCAGTGGGGGAGTCAGTGAGCCAGTGGCCAGTGGGGGAGTCAGTGAGCCAGTGGGGGATTACAGGCAGATTATCATGTTGATTCGGTTGTGAGATAAGTCATTCTTAATCTCTGAGCTGCTTCCATTGTGGTTTGAGTGGAACTGGTGGCTGAGCGGTTAGGGAATCGGGCTAGCAATCGGAAGGTACCCGGTTCCAACTCCGGCTGTGCCAATATGAATGTTTTCTAGGGCAGGGCACTTTTCACCCTACTAGCTTTGGGGGGGGGGGGGGGGGGGGGGAGGATGTCCCTGTCATGGTGCATGTACCAGGCAGGGAGGGAGGGTCAGGGGGTGGGGGGAGTCACAGGGTGGGCCTCACCTTGCCGGTCTCGATCAGGTTGTAAAACTTGTCCACTTCCGCGTTGAAGCCCGTCACCCGGATTTCTCCCTGCAACAGAAAACGAAGACGCTCTTAGATCCAGGAGGGAGTCATGTGGCTGTTCCACACGGCTGGAGGCCGTGTTCAGAGGCACGGAGCGCGGGGGGGGGGGGGGTTTCTGGTACTCACGGTCTCGTCCACGATCTCCATGGAGAAGAGCTTGCCGTCGCCGCGGGAGTTGCTCCAGGTCCGGATGCTGCTCTTGTTGGTGACGCGGGCCCGGATGGTCCACCTGCGGGGAGAGGAACCGGTCGGTCACGCTTTGGTCTGCCCACCAGGGGCTTCCTATAACCGGCCTTCTGGAGCCAGCCAGGGGGCCGAGCCAGGGGCCGAGCCAGGGGCCTGCCACTCACTTGGACTGGTAGGGGTTGAGGCTGGCGATGGGGACCACCTTGGAGGAGCCCCCGGGGGTGTTGGGGCATGCAGGCGGGGCCTTCTTCGCAAAGTCTTTGCTGGGACCTTTGGACATGGGGGCTGGTGTGGAGGAGACAGATCAATGAGCTGGGAGGGAGGCAACACCCAGTGCCTTATTCATGATGAGGGGGTCAAAATGAACAGTCAATCCTGTTTCTTTAGACTGAAAGTCCTTTGTCTCAGGCATCATCCCTGTGTTAAGGCAGGCGGTTCTAATCGGAAAGGCAAAGCGGTTGAAGATGACGTTGTGTCCTTGGGCAAGGCACTTCACCCTACTTCCCTCAGGGAGCAACGTCCCTGCACTGTGCTGCAAGTCGATCTGGATAAGAGCCTCTGCTAAATGAGTCAAAGGAAACGTGAGATGGGGACTTTGCTGCGGTAGATAAACAAGGCGAGGTGTGGCAGAGCAGGGACAGCCGCGGGCGTAGGAGCAGGCGAGGCGATCCGGGCGGTGGATGTGGGAGTGGGGGGTGGGGGCGGCTCTGCGTTGAGCATCTGTGTTTGGACAAGCGCTTCACGTTTGATTGGTGTAGCGTCTCACGCTGTGGATTAGGAGTTCAAAGTGTACGCTTAAGCCCTCCCACTATGCCAACCGCTGCACTTCTGGTAATTAAGCCCCCCCAAATACAGACACACACACACACACACACACACACACAGAGAGACACACAGACACACACTGAGACCCAGACACAGACTAATAGCTGTGCTGATGAGAAGGACGCTTGCTGCTACTTCCATCCCCCGATTGCAGATTAGAGGTATAAATACCTGCTCAGTGGCACTGGCTGGAGGACCAATCAGGCGTGAGCAGCCCTGGGTGTCACAGGCCCTCCCCTGGAGCACGTGCTGCGCTCTGCTCTGCTGTAATGAGGGTCAGGGCGCTCGCATGCCCTCCGACTGAAGCTACGTGGTAATGAGAGGGATAACCCAGATCTAGCGTGGTACTGGAGGAGTTCCTCAGGGCCCGGTGAACGGCTCCCTGTCGCAACACACGAGCTGCCTCGCTCGCCCATCTCGGACGACGGGAGCCGAGTTTGGCGAAGCGGGGAAACTAACGCAGACGTTTCGGGCCGCACGGCAGCTGTCACATCTGGGTCTGCCCATCAGTCCTGAGCGAAAGAGAGGCGCAAAGTGTCCGCCGTGCATCCGGAACCATCCGCCTGCAGAGCGGGGGCCCTGCACGGTGGCATGCTGAGCGAACATAATAACATAACACACATAATAACTCCCCCTTAAAATCAGCACTGCTGTCTTATTTCCTGACAACGCCACATCTGTTCAACAATTTGTCATCTTTGCTGAAACGCTGCCCTCTAGTGGCACTTGACAGAAAGACCCATTTTAACCTACACTGAGTAAAACCTAGAGGAAAAAAAAAAAGAACAAAAAAAAAACATGTAAGCCTGGCATAAATGCAAAACACGTCCACGCAAACATCGGAAATTAATCTTGTACGAGCAACTTGAACAACCGCTCTGTGTGACTTCCTGCTGCGGTTACCGGGGAGCGGCGGGAACCTCGAAACATTTCGACGTACCGTCGTTGCCATTCTGAGGCTGGAGAGGCCGATGAAGGTTAGAGGCCGCCTGCGGGGGTTTACTCTGCCCTGGAGGATCAAAAAGAGCAGAGAGAGAGGAGAGAGAGAGAGCAGAGAGAGAGAGCAGAGAGAGAGAGCAGGGAGAAGAGAGCAGGGAGAGGAGAGCAGGGAGAGGAGGGAGAAGAGAGAGCAGGGAGAGGAGGGAGAAGAGAGAGCAGGGAGGGGAGAGAGAAGAGAGAGCAGAGAGCGCAGGGAGAAGAGAGAGCAGAGAGAGGAGTGTTCCACAGACTGTACTCATGCAATCATGTTTAACAATCGATAGTTCAGGTAAACTATTCATCAAATATTGATAAACATCCGAAGCATGCCTCCATAACCAAGCATGGGTCTCTGTGCAGGGGGAACCTTAAAAGCCTTTCCATAATGTGCTGTTAATGTGCCGTCTCAGCAGAGACTTGACCTCTGACCTTCTTTATAGGGGGTGGGTTCTCCGATCTTGCATCCGACCTCCTCAGCAGGCGACACCACCTCCATATCCAGAATGACCACCACGCGCCTGGGGAAGCACAACAGCAAAGCTTTCAGAGCAGCATGCAGGCAGCATACAGGCAGCATGCACGCCACTGCGACCCAGAGTTTGGGGAACGTGTACTTAGCACGTTATGTACATGCATGTCTGAGTGTGTATAATGTGGATGTGTGTAAGTGTGTGTGCAAGTGTGTGTGTGTGCAAGTGTAAGTGTGTGTGTGTGTGTGTGTGTCTGTGAACAGCCAGCATACCGTCCATCCTTCAGGATGTTGGTGATGTTCCTCTTGAGCTGGCAGAGACAGTTGGGGGCCAGGCGGTTGTCCTCAATCATGGGGTTGAGCTGGGTGGACAGCATGAAGGCTGCAGGGAGAAGAGAGAGAGCAGATGGAAGATAGAGCTGGACCTGGGCACCAACGCTCTCTCACACACTCACGCACAGTTCAGCTAACAGCACTGCACTGCACTTTAGTCCGGTCCAAGATTTATATTTCGAGATTTGGTTCCTTAATGCGTTTTTAAAATGCACGTTACTTATTTATGAGCTCTTGCGACTTTTCGTAAATTCCATCGACTTAAAAAAGGAACTAAACTGATTCTTTCTGGTTCCTCCACTTTGATGATTTCCAACCCGTGATACTTTCTACTGAATCCAGACCCCCTCTTCCTGGCCAGCCTAAGGGCATTTAAAGAGCACAACAACACAAGGCCCCCATCCACAAGACCCCTCCATTCTCAAGCCGGCTTTTATTTGAAGATATTTTCTGGGCGGGAAGGAGGGCAGAGAAGAGCTGTGTGTCTTCTGCCTGGGCCTTTAACGTTTCCGTCCAACAGCAACACATGAATCATGCTAGGCAGAGAGCTTGGTGTCATTCCTAAACAGCAGCTCTATCTGACCACAGTAGATTTTGCGTGGCCGATACTGTTCTCTTTCTGATCGCTTGGCAACAGAATCCTTTAGGGTAAACCATCTGTTAATCAGTTTATATTAAATGTTCAAACCCAGTCTGGAAATATTCGACTTGAAATTGCTGTTATCAGCATGCCAACACCAGCATGGTGTCAGCTGATTTTAGACACCCTTGTCCCCTTTACTCACATGACATTGAATGCAGTCCATCGCTCATCATGAGCCTGTAGCGGACAGGCCCGGTACCTCCATCGATCTTACGGATGTTCTGAAAGACCAAGTCAAATGTCAGGGTAGGGAAGGCCAAAGCCATCATCACTGTGTCCGTTTCCCACTGGTGCTACTTTTGTACTCGAGTTTGTGTAGGAAATTAACTCAAATAAACTTCAGGCCTACCCATACAAAAACTTCAGGCCTACCGATACAAATTTAACAAAGAAACTAGCAGCTTCTACAATAAAGGTACTCACCAGTAACTGCAGTATGGGACTGTTAGTGTCGCTGCCTTTGGTCAGGGCCTGTTACACAACAATGGAGATGTGAGTCAACACTGAAACAATAAGAACTAGATCACTCCACTGTACCTCATTCTAAGTAGGCTTTTACAGTGTACATTATGTCTCTATTTGTTGAGTTTTTTTTTTTTAAACCAATTGTTGTGTTGTCTTTTACTGTGTATAGTGTGTGTGTCTATTTATTGCGTTTTTAATATTGCTATGTACTGCACTTTGGTCAACCGTGTTGTTTTAAAGTACAATAGAAATAATGTTGGATTGGATTGGCTATAACCACGGCTGCCAGCTCAGACAATGATAATAATACCTTATTTAGCAGACGAATGCAATAGCCAACTATAATATTATTCTGGCAAAATGTCACTTCTCAGACTGCAACTATGAATATGAAGCGAATTAGTTCTAAACTGGATGCTGTCATTGCTGCCTATTAAGATGTTGTGTCACGCTTAACAGTAAAGTTCCCATTGTGTTATTAATTTCATGTCTGTCAAGAAAACGTCAAGCTAAAGAATAAGAGGGGTTTTGCTGGCTTCGTCCTAAAATACTGCTTACCTCTATGGCGCCTTCTGTCAGTTTGATAGTCATGTTTTTGTTGAGTTTATAATCTAGGATATTATATTTTCAGTAGCGGGTCTCCTTTCCCTTCCGTCCGGATCACGCTGCTCTGTGTTGTCTGACTGGCGCCAAATCAAGCTTTTCGCGCCACAGTTGGGTTGCCAGGTTCGTTGAAATCCTACAAAGAAATGCTTGGTATATCCAGAGAATATAGCGCTTGAGTAGGGAGAACAGATGAATGGATTTGCTAAATGAAACTATTGATGACATTTATAGTACAAAAAAATAATGTGGATTGTGAATGAATGTAGTTAGTTGGTTTAGCACAGTACAATGTGCAGTGAGTGACGCCGCTCTGGACACCTGGCAACCTTTTCTAAAACGTCACTGTCGTACCGTAGACGCAGAGGTTCCGTTTCCGGTAAGTTGGCGATATCTCATCAGCTGTCTAATTAATTGGGTTACGTACACTATCTAGTGTCCATTACTGTTCTGTAGTTGTATTCTGTCTCCCTCTGTCTTATCAAGCTGTCATCTAGATCTTCCGATTCCTTGTTAACACCATTACCGCGCCTGGTCCATCGTCCTCTCGTCATCCGTTAAACAGCCGATCATCGCCTGATCCGAAACTATAGAACCCGCCCCCTTGCTTCCTTAAGCGAATAAACAGCCTTCTGTACATTATTTCTCTTTCCCTTACCTTCTGCATGCGCCTAACACCACAACAACTTGTGTGGCATTCAGACCATAGATATGGAAATAAATAAAGTTTCTATATCAGTGCTGTAGACAAGTTAGCTAGCCACTGTCACACAGTGCTGTAATGATAGGATCTATAAAGTTCGAGAAAACAGACACCACAACATCTGGGATATAGCTGCTCCTCTTTATTTGGTCACTTCTTCACCCAGAAACCTTGCAAACGATCTGATTTATGTACAATCAATTTGTGACAAGAAGTCACAACAGTAGAAATATGGCCTTGCTTACACCAACCTCATCAAAAATGTTAGAGGGCAAACGGTTCCGACTTGAACAAACATATTCCTGCACATTTGAGGGATTGATCAAGAGCAGGATTCAGTTGGGGGGGAAAGGCATTTAAAAGAAAGTAGAAGAAAAAAAAGATGCAATTTATGATGCAATTTTTCTTTGACAAGTTCCTTCTGTCAAGCTCACAATAATGGTTGACTCACACCTCTTCAGTTACGATGTTGTGCTGTTGAGTGGCTCGTCTGAACACGGTTGGTTCTGTCAGACGGCAGGTCAGTTCATGGTCGACTGTAGTCTCACTTTCAGCCCACAGAGCAAAAAACGATTCATCCTACTTAGGCGGGCCGCCAAAGGAGCGTCCACCAAGGTTCTTGTCAATAGGATACTCAAATTTATCCTTGTTGCCAGATCCTCCCTTTTGCAACACCGGCGCTTCGGGATTGGGGTTGGTGATGACACCCAGGAAGATTGGTGCCTGTGTCATGTCATCCATTAGAGCGAAGAAGAAAGGCTGGTTGAGACTGAAGGAGGGAATGGAGCGTGAGATCCACACGGAAGAGGCGGCGGCAGCCTCGGCGCCCTCCTCGTTTATCTCCATGCTAGTCCTGTGATGAACGCTAGACACCAGCAGGGGGCCCTCTGATATCCTCGCCAGGTTAGGACCGGCAAACAGCTCTCCTAGACCTGAGCACCGGAGAGTAGGGAGGGTGTTTTCAGCCATTAGGAACACAGAGAGAAAGACAAGCTATAGCTTGCGAAATGAAACATATCTGTCGATTTATTAATACCCATTATTAATAACCATTTATCATATTAATAACTATTTATCAATTAAGACATCAGATGCATTTCTCTGGAGAACCTTCCTGCACACTCGGAAGTGATTTCTCTGTGGATTCTTTTTGCTTGACGTTTTACATAGATCTTACCCATGCTAGTGAGAGTCTCCTGTAACTCCTGAGAGTATTCCAGTTTGAACTTGGGCAGTTTGACTTGCATGGCCCTCTCTTTAGGGAGGCGCTCATACAGGTCAGAGATGTTTAGCTTGGCTGCCAGGTTGGACATGTTCACCTGGCCGGATGTGGGCATCACCACCAAGAGACTCATCATTTTCCTGAATGGAAAGCGAGCCACCTGCACAGGAACAGGAAGTCAGGCGTGATCAGTGAGGTGAGGAGAGATAGTGTGGAGCCAGACGGGCTGCTTGACAGTTGACAGAAGACTTGAGGAGTACGAAGGGGGGGAGGAAATTGGAATGCGACTGATCGTTTGGCTCGTGGGAAGCCATGGAACAGCGTGAGCCCCTCACCTGAGCTTCCAGGTCGTGGTCATTTAAAAGGCTCAAAGGGTGCTTGGCACCTTCCATCATGTCAACATCCACAATGTGGTTATCATCGATGTAAAAAGCTCCTCTTGAGGTAAAGCGCGGATCAAAGCGATTCCTCCACTCGCCTGAAGGACGTAAGGTGGGAAATTCCTGATTACAGTGGCTTATTTGTTACATTACAGTTTATTTGGATGGAAATATTTGCAGCTGTTTCTATACAAACCTTTAAAGTGAACAGCATTGATGAGCATAATAACTAGGTTGGGCGGTAAACTGGAGAGGAAGTCGGACATGAATCCATTTGTGGCCTTTTCCACCCACTCGTTGACCTCTTTAAGACCTTCCAAGGGCACTGGCTCGGAGTTGTACATTCGCAAAGACTCCTGGATGAACTCTGACCTCGGCCGAAACCCTGGAACAGACATCATAACCTTTGGAGGTTAACATTGCCATGAGCTTCATGTAGAGCACCATACTAACCAGCAGAACACTAGTTGTTGGAAGTAGATTCGCAGCTAACCTGGTTTTAAGAAGATCCGAGTGGCCAGTTGCAGGTTGCTGTTCTTCAGCTGGGCCAAAAGGGTGTGCAAGGACTGGTGGTAGCATGGCAACGTGTTGTCATGGAGATGACGCATGAGAAGCTCCTCCGTTTCATTCGCCGAACCTGTAAAAACAAGACGTTCTCACTTGTGACATTCCCAACACCTTCACACTCCTCACACTACAGGCCGGTTGGACTGATCTTATGCCAGAAACATGCTTAGCAGCATGAAATAACCTGGTCTGGTGCTACACTCACTGTGAGCATGGTTATCAAGACATGATGTAACCCAGGACCACGTAGGCTGTAGGAGGGATAGAGACGTAGGTGGACGTAGGGACTATAGGATGAAGAGGGACATTCCAGTAACAGTCCTTTTCTGTGCTAATATACAGCCAAACAAAAACTTAACCTGTGTGTTCAACACAATTCATTTGACAGGCATCAAGGCTTTGGGGATGGCAGTGGCCCAGAGCCCCTCTGGTACCCTCAGGGTGTACAAGCATGAGGCAGAGCACCCTGAATATCCTCTCTTTAATACTGTTTAGTGTCAGTAAATAAGTAGCTGATGGGATTTCCTACCCAGAGCCAGCTGGGAGAGAGCCAGGGAGATGCTGAGAGGAGATACGATCACGTTAGGTTGCTCAGGGGTGGTCTTCAGGTTCACCAGGACCCGCATACCCAGTCTCAGTATGGCCTTAGCTAAGACCTCCTTAGACTGAGGACTGCGGCCCAGGGATTGGCATCCGTCCTCAGTCTCCTCATCAGACGAAGCTGTGTTTGGGGCGTCAGTGTTGGGTTGGGGCTCTAAAGCGGGGCCTGCACCCGTAGGAGGAGGTGGGTTTGGGTCAGGTATCTGTGATTGCTGTGGGAGAACAATTTCAGATCAGATTGAAAGAAGAAGTGTAGAGAAGGAACATTGAAAAATAGTTTCTAAATGAGTTAGACCGCAACAATGATACTTCATTGATACAGTTGTCGTTCGTATCCTACTTCTAACTCAAACGTCTTACAGTCAGTCTTCCGCAAAGACAGATCCACACCAATGCGAGGAGATGAATTTCCATGTCCAAACAAGCCTGTAACAAAGATGGATTCACTTTGATCTTTGTGGCCAATTAAAATCTAGCTACAGCCTAGCTACAGCAAGTAGCTTTCGTAACACACAGAACACAGCCCAACTTTTTGACCTTATTGAATCTATGTTCTGTCATTGCAAACCACTTTAGTTATACTCAGTTTCAGTCTAGATGTAATGTGTATCTCTTTTGTAATGTACATCCTTCAGGGAAACTCAGTGCCTCTCATCTGCGTTCTCAGTTAAGATGATCTCTGCTACTTCATTATGAAATCTCTTTTCTAAAAAGTGATACAGTATGCAATGTTTAATGTTTGATGAGCTGCAACTTTAAATCTCTCAAAACGAACTTTTATTTGTCTAGCGTGTACATTATAGACTCCAAAACATAAAAACCAAGGATTCCTGCAGCAAAATACTCTGTGATCAGACAACTCTTTGAAATGTGCCACATAAAAACTCCATCAGTCTCTCTGTTGCATAGCACAGCAGAGTAGGTTTCAACTGAAGGAGCTCTGTATTTGAAATCAAAAGCTTTCCAGAGTAAAAACCCAAAGACATTGGTGGCCTCTTTAAATTCATTTTACTCCTTCACATCTCACCATAAAAATCACAAAATGAACATTTAACCAAGATAATTAGTCACACGTAAAAAATAAAAGTGATCTTACCTGATTTCCGTTAAGAAATGTTATCCTGTTTGTTATTCTTTCTGAAACAGAAAGATACTGCTGCCCTGAATTCTCTTGTGCAAAAGACTGGCGGCCACTCAGCCAGCAGTTAAATTTCAACTTCCATTGATCTGTGTCTCATTTAAGTCACTACAAACTGATTCAGGGTCGAACATTTAAGTCTAGCAGCAGGCTGCTGAATGTGACTAACATGGATTGGTCAATCTATAGCATGACAAATCTACACCTGTGCAAAGACACATTTCCCCCCAAAAAGCTAGTATGACCAGGTTCATTTCCGAAAACACTAAACATGAACTATGTTCCGGGTAATATTTTATTAAACCTGTTAATAAATACATAAAATAAGCAATTTATTTGTGTATTACTCTTGTTTAAATGTTTAAAGACATGGTATGGCCCATTTCTGATTATCAAGATGTCGTTTAATCTCATTTGAAAAACATGGATATGTACAAAAGTCACAGAAAACATGGAATAAATTGGAATAAGACGTGTGAGAGCACACAAGATTAATGACCTTTTTGACACAATGTCACAGTTAAGTGGGTAGTAATGAAGGGACATTGAAACCTTGGCAACACGTATTATGGGGTGGTAGGAGTAACCTATACAGGTACAATACAAACAAGTGGGTTAAAACATCTGATGGTTTAGGTTTTATTTTCCAGCCCAGTATTGACTAGTGGCAAATAATATGTATCAATAAATCTCTCCTAAAGAATTAAACAAGTCTTCTAATAGTCGTTACAACGTATTAGCTCAAATGCCATGTGCTTTCTAACATCCAGACCATAAACGATAACGAAAGATACCAAGAAATATCTGTCAATACGTCTCAACATTATATAATCCTGAACTAGTTCATAAATATAAGAATGTCTTTTGGTAACCAGTTTTTTTTTTTTTTTGCTGCAACATAAGTTGCTTTCACATTAATAAATCAAAGGCATAATCTTTACCATACAAAAGTATATTGAGTCTTGGCATCGAGAGCTGCAAGGCTTTAGGGCTTGGCGGATTTGTAACAGTTATTATGTAGCTGTACATAAATCGAATCAATGTAATAAATCCATTAAAATATTTATATCGACATCATTAATATTAATGGTGTTTATCACATTCGGAGCTTCAAGTGGATCTTAAGCTAATGATTCATGGCAAAAACATCAAACTCTAATATGAGCGTGTGAATTGAAGTGCTACAATGAATGCCCATGGTTCTTCAGTAGGAGTAGGCTGAGCAACTACATGTGACGTTGGCACCTAGCAGACTGGCTGACCAATTACAAAAGTGAGTCAACACCCCCCCCCTCCCCCCCCCCTCATCGTCATCGAGGTGATACCTCACAACCACAGGAATTGGCCTAGCATTGTTTTATTGGTCATGATTAATTCCTTTTTAAAGTTTCTTTTTCTTTTTTGAAAGACATATGGCTAACAGACAAATTTAAAAACTATTTCATCAACGAATACTGCATAGTTAATCAGTGCATCTGATGGTATTATCTAAAGATAGGTGGAGGGGGCGTCAGTTTTTGGTGTTCGTATCTGTTTGGAAAGTGTAAACTCTACATCAGAACCCTGTCTGGTTCCTCCTGAGCTGTGTCTGATCTATTATATTGATATTAATAGTTTAATAGTTGACCTAATTAAAGATGGTACTCAGCATCACTGCTGACAGGCAAAAAGCTTAAAAGATCCATTTGGATGTTTTTTTTTCTCCATTTTAGTATGAAAATCAATCAATGAGTCATTAGAGATATGGGAAAAAACATCAGATTTGGTCATTTACTACCACTAAGAAGTGCAAAGTCCTCCTAGCATAGAGCTTACACAACTACTGCCTATGTGCTTCCAGCTCCATGATAAAAAGCAGTTTAGAGGAACTTTAACTGTTGCCTCATTTGTGAATTCTCTCTCTCTATCCCAGTGAAGAGTAGAGAGTGACATGTCTGTCCCAGGCCGTCCAGCTTAGCTTAAGCTAACAGCCTGATGGCCCCGTTCTCTGAGCCCAGGAGCAGAAGCCTCTTGGTGGGCAGGACGGCCAGGCTGGTGAGGGTGCCGCGGAAGTTCTCCGAGCTCAGCTTGGTGCTGCTGGCGGGGCTGGCAGAGACGTCCATCATGGAGTACACCCCGATCCTGTTGGCCACGGTGCCTGCCACTATCTCTGGGCCGTAGAGGTCGAAGGCATGGATGGGGTCGGAGGGGGACTTGTACAGGTGCAGGGGCTTGTGCTCCAGGTCCTTCCACACGGTCAGAGTGTGGTCGCTAGACGAGCTGATCACCAGGTTGCCTTCAGCAGCCTGCAAAATACACCAGTCAAGTCACACAGTGGGACACCACAGAGTGATTTTGAACACTCGGTCCGACACAAGAGAGCGATTCTCGCAGACGGACAAAACCACTCCGTCAACTTCATCTGGTTTCCTGCCAGTACACATTCTCCTTTTTCCATTTTCATTCACAATTCATGTATTTGTTTTAAACTTTGCACTTTCAAGTCTGGTTTGATCAAGTGTAGAAGATTTCCCGCCCAAAGTTGCACCAGCAGACCTGCAGGAAGGTGGGTGTGGGGGGGGGGGGGGGGGGGGTGTCTGGACTGTCGGTGGACCAGTGGGAAACACGGAGGTCTTTCTAATGAGTAACTCATGTCCATATTTGCCTAAACCTGTACCTCCAAAGTCAGAGAGGCAATCCTTGACCCCACTATTGGGGGTTAAGCAAAGTTTACTCAGCGCTAGTGTTTTGTTGACTGCTTCAGAACAAACTGAGGTAGGTCCCCCTCTCCCCCCTCCCCCTGGGAAAACAAAAAAAAGTCCTTCCCCACCAATCATTAGAATGTCAAAATAAAAACAGTTGTTTATCCCCTGACTGGTGAAGGTACCGGTAGCTTGAGTCAAGACTGTGAGTCACATATGCCCCGTGGAACTGCAACACAATCACGAGATATCCAGCGCACTTAAACGATGTGTCATGTTACTTTGCGCGCGCTGGGAGTGTAATATGGTACAGCGCTTCCTGTGTGACATGGTTCAGTTGACTCACTGGAGCCTCCGATCATACAAGTACCACATAGGGGAAGGACTAATCATAAAACAACTCCAATCCATTGTAACAAAAAAAAATGATATACTATATTCAATAAAAACCAATCATACCAGCATACTGTGGTGACTAAACCAATCAGACTAAATAATTGGGTTGTTTTCCAACAATGTAAAAAATAATGGAATTTAGGTCGGGGACACAATTTATGTTCGAGAAAGCAAAATGCATTACTCATAATACACCATCTGTTCCTTAAAATCTTGCTGGGTTTAGCTGCCAGAGCAGAATAAGTGTGGCCAGACGGCGCCCCCCGATGGCGGGGCGAGCAGCAGCAGGCAGGCAGACAGACAGGCAGACAGACCTTCATCTGCAGGATGTCTCCCTCGTGGGCGGGCCAGCCCCTCAGCACCAGGCCGGTACGGGCGTCCAGCAAGACGATGAAGCCAGAGGAGAAGCCCGCTGCCACGGTCCGTCCTCCAGGGCTCACAGCCAGGTAGCGGATCAGCCCCGCACTCACGTTGTTGTAGGCCAGACGGAACTCGTGCTGGGGAACGGCAGGGGAAGAGAGGCCGCCAGATGACACCCTGGGGTGATGGATGAATAGAACTGAACAGCAAAGGGAGACAGAGGGGGGGGGTCCCTACCTGCAGGCCAGGTTTGCGGGGGTCGATGAAGCGGAGGACCGAGTCAGCGCTGCCAAACACCACGCTGCAGTGAGGGGCAGGCATGGTGGTCACAGCTGTGATGGGGTTCTTTCCATCCAGGGCCTCGTAGGAGCGGATCTGCTTACCTGGACCGACACACACAGAGACATTTATCAAGACGTGAAACTATTGCGTGATACAAACACACAAAAAGCATAAGACTCACATCTGATTTGTTTAGAGTTGCGTTAACGCAACAACAGTTTATGCTCATTTGCATTTGGTTAATGCTATTTTGTGTGTATGTTTGTGTGATGTGTTAGTAAGGGTAATTATCGGGGGTATAAAACAGGGGTGTGAATCACACCCATGCAGTAGGATGTAGTGAGGGCTGTCAGTGATTCGGACAGGGGCGTGTCCTCCTCCCTCACCCGTGAACTGGTCCCACAGGTGGATGGTTCCGTCACAGCTGACCACTTCCTGCAGCGCCTCCAGCTGCCCCACGTAGAACACCGACTTCCTGTGCTCGGCGTACGTCAGCCTGGCCTCCACCTCCCGCGTCCCGTCGCCGTGGTTGTAGAGCGGCCACAGCCTTACCGTCTTGTCTTTGCTGCCGGACAGGAAGTAGTCCTCGCCCGCCAGCGGTGCCAGACACTTGGTGGTGCCCGTGTGGCCCAGGAAGCTCTGCAGGCGGATCTGGTGGAAGTGGAAGTGGTCCTGCTGGTTGATGCCGATCTCGTACTGCCAGTAGGCCAGCCAGTTCCCCTGCAGGGAGCGTCCGCTCCGGGGTAGCTCCTGCTTCAGGGCGCTGTCCTCCGGGGTGGGGCCCATCACCCAGGACGACGACGAGAAGGTGAACGAGGGCCCGGCGGCTGGAGTGGTGAAGGTGGAGGCGGCGGTGATGACGGGGCCTGTGTGACTGGGGCGACCCCAGGTATCCATGGGGCCCAGGCTAGGGCTGGACCCCAGCTCGGGGTCCCGGGCCACTTGGATGCGGTTGCCCACCAGGTGGCTCCCGAAGGTGCCCGACTCCGGGAGGGAATCTGAGGGGAGGGGGGTTGAGCTGGTGGCGGGGGCGGGGAAGGGGCTGCGACCCACATGCCTGCCCAGACCAGGGGAGAGGCCCATGGAGGAGGAGGAGGAGGAGGAGGGGGGTGGGATCTCTGACCTGGGGCCAGCTGTAGGGTGGGAGTCCGGGCTCCCTGGGCTGATCCTTGCTTGGTACGACTGGGCCAACCGCCAGACAAGATCATGGTTGGGCACCAGCTTATGGATGGCTGCGTCACCTAGCAGAGCCACAGAACATCAAGTTTGGTACTTTTGCTCCAGATTCTCTGGAGTGTTTCCTGCGTTTGTCTGTGCGCGTCTCACCTATGAGGCAGTAGAATGGGATGAAGGAGGCGTAGGCCATCTCAGGGTTGAAGACGGCCTGCAGCTCCTCCAGAACCCCCAGCTCACATGTCACCTCTGACCCATCGGGCGTACGCACATCCACCATGGTGCACTCTCCCACCTCCCTGCGGGGGGCGCTCTCCAGCTGCCGAGATGGACATCAGCTTAAGAAGAGCTATGCAGGCAAACGCAGGCCTTCCTCAGTGTGTGTGTGTGTGTGTGTGTGTGTGTGTGTGTGTTACCTGTGCCTCCAGGCTGTGAAGCAGGGAGAAGACACTGAAGAACCTGCGCAGGGTGTCGGCCATGTGCTGCTGCACCATCTCCCTGCCGATGCGCAGACAGATGAGAGCCATGAGGCTCAGGGTCTTTAGACACACAACAGAACGCGTCTGCACTCCACTGGGGAACCTGAACACGCAGGAGGGAACAAAAACAAGCCTCAGATTCCGAATCAGGTTCAGATTCAAACAAGCGTCAGAAACGGAATCAGATTTGCATTCAAACAAGCCTCAAAAACTGAATCAGATCTGGATTCAAACAAGCCTCAAAAACGGAATCAGATCTGGATTCAAACAAGCCTCAAAAACTGAATCAGATCTGGATTCAAACAAGTCTCAGAAACTGAATCAGATCTGGATTCAAACAAGTCTCAGAAACTGAATCAGATTTGGATTCAAACGAGCCTCAGAAACCTCCAAAACTATTATGTGACATAATTGAGTGTCTGTGTTTACCCCATTCTTGGAGAGGTCAGCAGGTCCAGCAGGGGCAGAAGCACTTCCTGGTTGATCTTCATCAGCATGTCCATGAGGGTGGTGTCCGACAGGAAGACGGTGATCTTCTGCGTCAGCACCGCGGCCCCCAGAAGTCCCGCCTCCTTCCTGGTGTTCAAACGGCAGGACGAGGGCGGCGACACCTGAGGAGGAACACCAGAGTGAAGGACGCTCCCACAAGACACTCCCACAAAGTCCCTGACAAGTAACCCACACTCCAAAACCAAAATGTAACATTGCAGTTGAATTGCTGAAAGTCTTTAATAACTTGGGTGACAGGGTAGTAGACCAGGCCAATGAAAGAGCAGAGCAATTAAAGAACAGGTAGTACCAGGTAGCCAATGTAGGGCAGATACTGGTAGGTCAACACAGGCTCTCCATACAGATGGGCGATGTATAGAAGACAGTCCAGGACTGGTCCTGCAGTCTGGTCTCCTACCACAGGCTTCTTCTCATACACACTGCCCATCCCAACACCCTCCAGGCTGCTCTCCTCTGACGCAGGGGCCACAAACTGGTGCTTATCTGGGCCTTGAAGGGAAGGAAGGACACACAGGGATCGTACTCGGAACGACAGGATCGTTTTGATCCTTGTACATAGAATCACTGACGATGACGCCTAATGGCGTTTGGTCACTCACCAATGTAGCAGGTGGTGAGAAGCCTTAGAAGATTCCGGGCCACGTATCGAGATGTCACCGTAGGACCAAGCTTTGCAGACAGCCACCGTACCGTCTTACAGACGGTGTCTGCCACAGAAAAACAAGCAGACTATGAAGACAGCAGACAACACAGATGTGATATGCGGGAGTGTGTGAGGGTTAGGGAGGCTCACCTAGCAGAATCTTGTGCTCTTTCTCCTCAGACTCCTCCGACGGGTCATTCTCCTCCTCCTCCTCTTCTTCTTCCCCAACAATCCCTTTCTCGGTTGCACCCAGCTCCAGCCCGTTGGCAAACTCCCCTTCTAGGGTGGCCCCCGATCCCTCGGTGCACCCAGACAGCGTGAGCTCCAGGCTGGGCACGCGCTCCATGGGTCCGCCCTCCTTCCCCTCCTCAGTCTCCGTGTCCTCCTCCAGCTCCCCTCCCTCCTCCCCCTCGCTGGCCTGCTTCAGGTCAGTGCTGCTGTCGGCAGACTTCAAGCTGGCTCTGTCCCGCGTCGAGTCGCCGTCTCCCAGGGACACTTCGCTGGCGCTGCTCTTATCGCTCAGTTTCCCCACGCTCACGGACTCCTGGTCCTGCTCCTTGCCCGTGGCACCCTGGCTCTGCTGCTTGGCTCCCTCAGCGACAGCTCCTCCACCCCCATTGTTGACGTAGAATCCGTTCTGGAAGTCCTCGCCCTCCGTCAGGAACACCTGGTCGTTGAGACTGATACCTGAGGAGTAGTCCACCAGCCCAGGGTCCCCTACGCCTCCGCCCGCTCCTCCAGTGGCCCCACCCACCTTCCCACTGACAGACCCAGAGGAAGAGCCGCCCTCTCCAAGCTGGTAGTCCTCCTCCTCTCCCAGGTCACAGGCGCCTCCCCTCAGCCCTTTGCAGGCCTCCCATTGGTTCCCGGAGCCTGAGGAGCAGCTCTCGAAGCCAGTGATGACCTGGAGAACGTGCGGCAGGAGGTTGGACAGGAAAGCCTGCAGGCCGAGCCTCACGATCAGCTGCATGACGAAGCAGTCTGTGTAGAGGTAGAAACGGCCTCGGAGGCAGCGCGGGTTCTCGTACACGCTCACCAGGGGCTTCAGAAGGTACTTAGCAGCATTCCTGGGCCCCAACACTCTGGAGATGGGCTCAAAGAGGTACCATGCGGCGTACACAGCAGTGGACTCCTCCAGCATGAGGGTTAAGACAAACGGGAGGAGGATCTCCAGACCTTCTGCAGTGATGTTCCCTTGTAACAGAGTCTCCAGCTGCTGCCACAGGTGGAAGACCACGTCGCGGCCCTGCAGGTTGCAGGTGGTCTCCATCTTGGTGTGGTAGGAGAAGATGAACCGGTGGAGGGCTGGGAAATAGGCGGGAAACGGCAGAGGGGAGAGAAAGGGGCTCAGCAGCTGGGAGGGGTTGGGGGGAGGGAGACCCTCGTAGATGGGGTCGTATTTGAAAAGGAGCGGGCGAGGGCACGGCTTATCTGGGTGGGACTTGAGGGGGTGTTTCCGCAGCAGCAGCAGGGTCTCCAGAGCGTGGTGCAGAGGCAGCGGCACGTCCCGTAGGCTGGCAGAGCACAACTTCATCACGGCACTGAAACGCTCCATTAGCGGGGCGCCCGCTTTCACGCTTCGCAGCTTAGCCGAGTAGAATATCTCCGCCATGAGGACTCCCAGGGCCTGCATGTCCCGCTGGAAGAGCACCGTGAGAGAGGGAAGAGACTCTGCAACGTTCCTCAGATAAGACCCTTTCCTGGCCTCCGGCGATTGCCCCACCTGGGCGTGCAAACTCTTCACCAGGAAGTTGTTCAGCTTCTCCAGCTCTTCCAGCGGTTGTAAAGGGCTGAACCCTTCAGGCAGGGAGATCTTGAAGTCCTCCAGGTTGGCGCATCCCACATTGACCTCCCCGTGCTTCTTGCTGCCCCCTAGCTGAAGCATCGCACTACGCAGGCCTAGGGGGTTAGTGGAACCTCCCAGGCTCTCAGTGGGGTAGGAGCTAGGGGACTGGGACACCAGATGCTCCCCTCCTGTCTTCCCCGCAGCTGTGGTGACGTGAGGCAATGAGGTTGAGGCCGTGACAGAGGCACCAGTGGAGGCCAAGGAGTCCAGAGCTTCCATACCCTGTTCAAGCTCCTCATCCCGGTCCACCATCGTCCAGCCACTGGACTCACAGCCTGTGGCCTCAGGGACCATCCCGTCTACAGAATCTGCCATGGCGCTGAACAGAGGGATTTGTAGGGAAGGCACATTGAGAGCAGCTAAGCCCAGGAGAGGGGGCTCTGGGGGGGAGTAAAGTGCAAGGCGGGGTGGGTGAGGCTGGTCAAACAATTGCACCACACCGTAGCTTGTGAGGTGGGTATGGTTGTCCACTAAGTGCAAGCAGACGTTTTTGGCCTTGATGGCTTCTTTGCCGGACAGCTTGTAGCCGAAGGTGAGATCTATCCAGTGGTGGAGATGCTGGGAAACGTCTCTGCTCTCCAGGAGACGTCTGTGAACCTCGACAAACTCCTCGCATGACTTACACCAGGGGGGCACGTCCAGGTCAGGCATGTCCGGGTGGATGGAGCGGAATATCGAAGGATCAGTGTAGAACTCTGGAATGCATTCATCCGGAGTCCAACTCTGGATTCGTTCCATGCTAGACGGGTATTCGTTAGGCTCCCACTGCGACCTCACGTGGCTGCACAAGACCGCCTTGGGCGTCTGGCGGGCCTTGTAGACGTAGTAGGTGATGTCGGACAGCACATCTGAGATGTGGTGAGGTACGTGGAGGTGGTCCGACAGCCCTGCTCCCCCAGCCCCAACAGACCCACCCATGTCCCCGACAACACCCCCTGCCACCCCCCCGTGAGCCCCTGCGGCAGCCAGAGCCTCTTTAGTCATCTCATAAGTGAAGTCCAGCTGCTTGTCTCCTTTATTCAGCCTGAACTTTGACCTTTTGAGGTCGCGGAACTTCCCGAACGGCACCGTGAAGTCCACCACCCAGGGCAGAACAGGGTGGTAATTGGGGTCTCCCTCCCGTCTTCCAGCCAACCGGTTCAGTTCCATCAGGTAACGAAAGTTTCCCACTCGACCGTGGACCCAGTCCATAACGAGGGACTTCAGCTCGTCCGAGCAATCTCTGCACAGCGTCCTGCCGCTTCCTGGACTCTCTCTCGCCTGAATACTGATTGGTGCTTGTCCCTCGGTAACATAGCTGTCCGCCTCCCTGTTGTCCCCAAGCTCTTCATAATGGGCCAGGTTGATCCTGAGGCGGCTGCAAAGCTGCTCATCCACAGCAACGTCCTGCAGGGAGAGATCTCCACAGGACAAGCCTGCCGCCTGACACGCTCGGAGGGCTATCAGCAACTGGTAGAGGATGAACAGCACTTTAGCGTGGCTGTTGGCCAACTTGGCTGGGCTGTAGGAGACTATGTCGTGGAGGGAATACTGGGTGTAGGGTAGAATCACATAGAGCATGTCTGCTGACTCCAGCAAGCACTCAGCCGGAAGCACATTAGGACAGAGATTGTCTGAGTGGCGTTTGGTGGTGGAGGAGGAAGAGCCGGATGGGAATAGGTTGTCTTTCTCTTTCTCTCTGGCAGGCGAGAGGGTTGGTGATATCCGCTCAGTGGAGACAAATGTGGAGTTGAAAAGTTTTTGCAAGGCTTGGCGCACCGAGTCTAGGGCTGCCGTGTGCATGTGGTCTGTGGTGCCTGCGTATGGCTGCATCAGGTTGCTATAAGCCTCACACCAAAGGTTCCTATGGAGAGAAAGACACAAGTATTACAAAACGTTACACCCAAATTGCTATTTAATGAACCAACACGATCGCAAAAACCATTATTGAAGCAGTTGGAAATGGAAATAAAATGTGTTCAAATCAAATAGGTGATTATTCGCAGCTACATTTTTCGATGTGCATCGATGATGAGACCGTCTTAATACCTGACGTTATGCTGCGACACTCCTTGCATTGTTTTCATGAAGGAGTCGTTGGCAGCCGTGTCTCCGTGTGTGTATGGTTGTCTTGTTATCCTGTAGCCCAGCTTGCTCTTCCTCAGCCCATGAACGCACACTCGTGTCCAGCCAGGAGGCAGCTTGAACTGGGAGCGCTGGAGGTACGTGCGGAGCTCCACCTCGCTGAGGTTGTCGGCGCGAGCGCAGCGGGTCACCCTCCTCTCTCTGAGACCCATCACCCAGCGTGTTGAGACAAAAGCCACCAGCTCTTGCGGGCGAGGACCTGGACTGAGCTGCCGACGATCCAGCCCCAGGTCCCTCTCCACGGCCGTCACAAGCCACTCCATGGCTTCAGCTAGGGCCGGACACCGGCGACCAACGGCCTTACCACCTCTGCTCTACTGTCTCTGATCGCCTGTCTCCAAAGATGACACTTCCATGGAGATACGGTGCACGGACATCTGGAAAGCTGTTTGTGTTTAGCGAGTACGGTTTCTGTAACAAAAATAATAATGATTGACACGGAAACTGTAACCACAAGGTTCCAGTAACATAGTAAGGAAGTGCACTTCGTATTTCCTGTAACAAAATTAATAGGCCGCACATGATTGCTTGGGCCATGCTTAGGATATCATCACATGACTGCTTGGGCCATGCTGTGGACATCATCACATGACTGTTGCTGCTTCACAGAAGCTTTTTAAGGAAATGGGACTCGATGCTCGACTTCTGCATTAATTATATCTAACGAGCTGACTGTCAAACATCTAATAACGCATCGCGCTAGAAAGTAATAAATATGTTCGATCTGTCTTTTCAAAGCTACTCACACATACGATCTAGCTCAAGTTAATTAGCAATGGCTCATTGTAAAACTTGTACGGTATGTGTACGGGTGGGATAATACAATGACAGTGATAAAGAGAGCTTTATAATTAAGGGCGATGGCTTGTTTGCAAAGTAGAAACACTCGATCTGTAATATCAATCAGCATCTCGTTACAGAAATAATCATATCATGATGTTGCGATACCAGCTTTCAAAGTGACTCTAAAGTGTAGAGCAAGATGTCTAAATCCACCAAAATCGAGTCATTCAGAAGGTCATTTGCTTGGTAGTCTGCATTCGTTTAGCAGGAAATGAGTTCACATCACTGGTCTGGTTTCTAGTAAGATTGTTTAATAATATTAAGTTAATGACAGCAAGCTGATCACCTACCTCCACTTCAGTATCCAACTGCGCTTTAATGACCACAAACAGTTCAGCAGACCCACTCCAAAACCAGATTAACTATACAATTCGTCCACATCCATAGTTGAAAGGTACATTATGAAAGATACTGCGGATTTAACTCGCTGGCCCGCAAAGAACCAATCAGCCGAGGATGTTTTGTTCCCAGCAATGCCAGAGGGGCCATGTTGTTCTATGAGAAAACTCATGTGACTCTTAATGCAAAACCAGCTCCTCCTTGTGATCACGCGAGAACCTGAGTGTTTGTGTTGTTGAAGTGTGCTGCTGATCTTAATGTCATCCACCAGGGGGCAGCATGGCGCTGCTGATCTTAATGTGATCCACCAGGGAGCAGCATGGCGCTGTTGATCTTAATGTAATCCACCAGGGGGCAGCATGGCACTGCAGATCTTTATGTAATCCACCAGGGGGCAGCATGGTGCTGCAGATCTTAATGTAATCCAGCAGGGAGCAGCATTGTGCTGCTGATCTTAATGTAATCCACCAGGGGGCAGCATGGTAGTTTGGGTCAAGTTACGTGAATTCAGTTGTAGATTATACTATGAGGTTGGAAGTGCTTAAATGTACAATTATATCACATACCATTGTCGTGTAGTCTAGCTAAATAATTGGGTTGGTTGATTATGCAGTCCTGATTCAGAGGTGTCACTGAGATTCGAACTCATTTTTGACTGCCTCGCTCCTTGACATTTAACGTTTTTTAAATAATACGTTTGTTGCGTGCGTTTCTTTTTTTTTTATTTTTTTTTTTACACTCGATCGTATGTGACTTGGTTGATTGCACAGGAGTATAAAACCATCTTTAGATTAATACTTTGTGGTTTGTTTCTCTACAACATGTGGTTAATTTCTTCAGCGAGATGCGACTCACATATCCTCTTCAAAGGGGCTCACTGCAGTCTGGCCTAATTGTAAAAACAGGCTCATGATTTAACAACCTGACTTGGCAGAACATTTTCAACCTTCTCCAAATTGCTGACAGCTTTGACTGTAATGACATGGCTTTCTCACCTTTAATGGAGCTCAAATGTGACTGGGCAACGAAGTGGAAACCCCTCAGGATAACAAGATAAAGAGCCTGGAAGACTACAATTTACTTTAGACTACTTTAGAGACACTAAAAGTTTCCCGGGGACGGATATACTTTGTGAAAACTTGTTACATGCCGGGAGTACGAACATGTGCTCAAACTAACTAAATCATATTAACTTTTGAGTGTTTCAGTTTCAGAGATTTTGTTTTTGTGAGATAGTTGAGAGTAGCAAGTCTGACATTCCTGCAGCACGTGCGCTACAGCCTGCCCCTCTCCCGCTTTCCCTCTACCTTTCCCCCTCTTTCCCTCTCTCTTTACCTCTACTTTTCCCCTTTCTCTCCCTCTCCCCATCCATACCCCCTCTTTCCCTCTCTCTCTTCCCCTCTCTCCCTCTCTCTCCCTCTCTCTCCCCCTCTCTCTCTCTCCCCCTCTCTCTCTCTCTCTCTCTCATCCTTCCATTTGTATGTGGTGGGACTCCTCCTCTCTCCTTGCCTCCCTGCTGGATGTAAAGTCAGTCATCCGTACTCTGAGTTCCTTTCCCTCTTATTCCTTTCAAAGGATGGAATGTCTGAAAGGGCTTCGGGTTATAAAGAATGAGATCGTTATATTTTTCACCCCGTTAATCCTTCTTCCATTGCCTTTGAAGGTCGGGACCACGGTAAGTGTCTTCACATGCAAAGAAAAATTGATTTCTAACCTCTCGCACATAATCCTCAACTCTACTATTTTGAAGCTTCTTCAATTTATGTCATACTTTTTTTTTTTTTTACAAAATAATGCATGTGCAATTTATACAAATGAACTATTTGCCGCTGCAAATATTTGCTACTAATATTACTATATTTGTAAATATACTAATATTTGCTTATTAGTTTACCATAGCTGACCAAATATATAATAAATATACTCATATTTGCTTATTAGTTGACCATAGTTGTGATCAAATGCACCTGTTGATGCGCTGAAGCTTTGCCAGTGTACCGGGCAGAGCACGTGAGAGCCAAAGTTTGCATGGGAACGAATCAGTATACTACTACAGTACTCTGAGCTGCTGTTGCCGAGTAAATATGTTATTGTGAAATAATGCTGTTCATGTGAGCTGTCAAGTCAGTCGCATATCTCATGTTGTACGTTCAAGCCACAAGGGTTATTTCATCATCGTGCAAACGCACAGACACGTTTATTTCCATGGCATTTTCCTACAGTAAAATCGAATAGACCTTACAGTCATAACACAATTAGCACTAGTATACCAAGAAATGTGGGTGTGTGACCAGGAAAGAGCAGATTACAAACAAGTGACTTAAAACCTGGAACAAACAAGGGTTGATCTTTTACCCCAATCACCTTACAAGCCTAAAGTCTAATCAGTTTATCTTCCTTATGTAATGGCTGAATTGCACCAATCCTCTCCAATGGTCATCAATAATGGGATCTTCTTTCAGGTGTTTAAAATCAAATGATACTGATCTACCGTGGGGTTTGTGTGTGTGTGTGTGTGTGTGTGTGTGGTTCTCCTGCAGGAAGCAGGATGTGCCTATGTGATCATCCTCATGGCAGTGTTCTGGTGCACAGAAGCCTTACCGCTGGCTGTCACTGCTTTACTCCCAGCTCTCCTCTTCCCTCTGTTTGGAGTCATGAAATCACAAGACGTAAGCAAGCGTCTACAAGGACATGTCTAAACACCAGAGATTACAAGTAAATCAACCATAGTATCAAGTCTTTTCTGTTGTATGACAAATATATTGGTTGTAATCTGGTGGGAATGAAGAATATGTTGGGATGATGACCGACTAGTAATGGGGGAGTGTTCTGTCTGCGTTCTGTTGTGCAGGTGTGCATGCAGTACCTTAAGGACACCAACATGTTGTTTGTGGGGGGTCTGATGGTGGCAGTGGCTGTGGAACACTGGAACCTGCACAAGCGCATCGCCCTGCGAGTGCTGCTCTTCGTAGGGGTGCGTCCTGCCCTGTGAGTGCGCTGCCCTGGAACCACAAGCTCCCTTCTCTGTTTGGTTCCACACGATTCACAGCGACGTGACATCAGAGGAATCCAGGATAAAGATTATTTTAGAAACATCACAGTTTGTCATTTACAACCATAGGCAACATGTCGTAGTTCAAGCGGTGGATGACTCATCGCTGTGCTGTGCTACTTGACAGCATCCAGGTTTATCTTAAGATCCTGTCCTGGGCCAGACTAACTGGGTGTGTCCTGTTCTGCTTTGTGTCCAGTCTGATGCTGGGCTTCATGGGGGTGACGGCCTTCCTGTCCATGTGGATCAGCAACACGGCCACCACGGCCATGATGGTGCCCATCGTCCAGGCGGTGCTGAAGCAGCTCAATGACCAGGCTGAGATCCCTCAGATCCTCAACACTGCAGAGCAGAACCAGAACCAGCCGGAACAGATGGAGCCTGAGAGCAAACAGCCAGAGAAGCAGGCAGAAGGACGGGGTAAACTGAGAGGAGGAATACACTCTAATTTGGTCACACTTTGGAATATACTCTTGACATATGCATTCCATTCAAGGCTTACGCCATAAAACTGGAATTTGTTGTTGTTCCTGTACAGTGTGACAACATTATTGTGATTGCCAGCTCCACCCTAACTCCTCAGTGTCCCTCCCCCTCATGTGTCGGTGACGTGGCCAGTGGTCCTAACGTTCCCGGACGCGTCCACTGAGCTGGCGCGGCGTAAAGAGGCGGCAGAGAGACGGAAGATGTGTAAAGGCATGACGCTGTGTGTGTGCTACGCCGCCAGCATTGGGGGCACTGCCACCCTCACTGGGACAGGCCCTAACCTGGTGCTCAAGGGACAGATGAACCAGTGAGTGTCTGTAGCTAACGTCCATACAAGTGGGTTTGATCCATACACATTCACCTGAGGTCAGTTTTAGGATGCCACGTTTTGATGTTTTTATCTCCTCAGGCTCTTTCCCGACAACGGAGACGTCATAAATTTCGCATCCTGGTTCGGATTCGCTTTCCCCAACATGGTGTTCATGCTCACCCTGGCTTGGCTCTGGCTGCAGTTTGTCTACATGGGCTTCAAGTGAGTGCTGAAGTTCCCACGCATGTCTTCATAGCCGCCTCGTGGACGTCACATGTAGAACGCTTGTCCCCCCCCCCCCCCCCCCCCCGTGCCTCCCCAGCTTCAGGAAGACATGGGGCTGTGGGTCGGTGAAGACTGAGAAGGAGATCGCCGCGTATAACGTGATCCGGGAGCAGTACCGTCAGCTGGGCTCCATGTCCTTCGGGGAGCTGAGCGTCCTGGGCCTCTTCTCCCTCCTGGTGCTCCTGTGGTTCACCAGAGACCCAGGCTTCATGCCCGGCTGGGCCACGAACACCTTCAACTCCGAAGCCGAGTACGTATGGTACAACTCTTGACTAGTAGGGTGTTTCCAGCACACGTTTCACCTGCTTTCTGTGTGTCGTGACGAGGGAAACACAAGTCAATGTTTGCTTTCGATGAACCCTTTTGTAACAGATGAGCTTAACGGTTTGATTTCACCGATCCCTCCACCCAGGTACGTGTCGGATGCCACCGTGGCCGTCTTCATCGCTGTCCTCCTGTTCGTCATGCCCTCCAAAGTCCCTCGCTTCTGCTTCTGGCGGTCTCAGGGCTTTGACATGGGTAAACAACCCAACCCAAACACAACAACAGCACGGCAGGATTGTAGCTTAGCATCTCCGTTCCACCGTCTACAGCAGATTACCATAGCTTGTCTCTTCCTGATGTTAATCAGCTGCGATTTAGTTGGCCAGTTAGCATAGCTTAACAGTCTGAACTGCTGGCCCAGCAGAGCCCAGGTCACCGGCCGGCCCGACCCCTGCTCTGCTCACCTGGAAGGTAGCTCAGAAGAAGATGCCCTGGAGTATTGTGCTCCTCCTGGGGGGAGGTTTTGCCCTGGCAAAGGGCAGTGAGGTGAGCATCAAGGGAACTCTTGATACTGTATACAGCCTTGTTGAACCTCATACATTTTTAGCCATACAGAATGTCACAAACACACTAGGCTTGTGTTTGAACTGTCCCGGTGTGCTACTGCAGGTGTCAGGGCTGTCTAAGTGGATGGGCGATCAGATGACTCCTCTGCACACAATCCCTCCATGGGCAATAGCTATCATTTTGTGCCTGCTGATTGCCACTTTCACAGAGTGCACCAGCAACGTCGCCACCGCTACTCTCTTCCTACCGGTCCTCGCCTCAATGGTAAGGCTCCACAACTTGCTGTTGCATGACTGCAAGCAGGGTTTCGTAGCCAACTCCATATGAACGTTTCCTTGTAAAAGTTCTTTTGAAAGTGTCCTCCAATCAGGGTCCAGAACTGAAACCACTCCCAGCTGCCAGACAGCCTAGATTCTCTTGTTTGGTTCCTCGCCTGGTTAGCCAAATTGGCTTCGTGCGTTGAATCCTCTTCTTTGGGGCCCTTCCTTCGTTACTCCCCCTGCCAAACATCACCAGCTCAATTAAACCAATTCAGCTCTTGTTCTAGTGCCCCCGGTCGATCCTCGCTGAAGAATGGCATCACTGTGCCTGCATTCAGGGAGCAGCAGAGCTGGCCAGGGAAGGGAATTCACCAAACAGCCAGGTTCAAGGAGGGTTAAGAGAGTCTAGCAAGAGAGGCGGGAGGGGGGAGGGCAGAAGTACTTTGGGTTCAAATGAGGAGGGATGGGGGGCCGAAAGGGACGTTGGACCAACTTGAACGCTGACGTCTACGTACGTCTTGTCTGAGGGGGGTGGGGGTGGGGGTGGGGGGGATGATACTTTGTAAGTTGTTTTAGCAGACATGATGAGGCAGAAAATTAGCAGTGTTTCTACAGTCTGTAATCATAGTCCTGACCATAAACCAGTGTTCTAGAAACCACCGTGCTGCGTGTTTTACAGACTAAGCCATTCCTCTGAGGCTCATATTCATAGTCTATTCCGGAAGATTACGTTCTCGTACCAATCCATCATTACTGCCACCAGGGTACTTTTTACATCCTCGCTTGTGTCATGAGCAACGCCCCCCAAAAATACCATTCTATAGAATTACAACTTAATTACGCTTACCTAATGAAGGTTTTCCCGTGTAGCATTACAATCACAGAGAATATGAATTATGACTCAGCTGATTATGGTGCTAGAGTCAGACTAGCATGTTGCCACGAGACGAGTCCTTGGCTCCAGCGCAGACAGCTTGTAATGTCTTTGTGCTTCCAGTCCCAGTCCATTGGAATGAACCCTCTGTATGTCATGGTTCCCTGCACTCTCAGCGCATCCTTTGCCTTCATGCTGCCTGTGGCAACGCCACCCAACGCTATTGTCTTCTCCTTTGGCTACCTCAAGGTTTCTGACATGGTAAGTCTTGAGTTTTCCATCCACAACCCCTCCCTGTGCTGTGAAAGTTTCCTCACACACTGAAGGTCGTAAGTTCATGTAGAAGGTCCGGTCTGGACAATAGAGGGGTTTGCTAACCACTAACTCCATCTTTCCTGCCTTCGCCACTAGGCAAAGACAGGAGTGGTCATGAACATCATTGGGATACTGTGCATTACACTGGCCATCAACAGCTGGGGCAAGGCTATGTTCAACCTGGACACCTTCCCATCTTGGGCCAACGTCACTGGGGTTTGAGACTGGGCCGAACCAGGCCCCTGGAACCTGCCCAGAGGGGCCCCGCCCTGCGACCTCCCCTCCCCCTACTTCTCCAGACAGAAAGCAGAGCCAGACTGTCTACATTCAAGTTGTTGAGACTGAGAAAGCTGGGGTGGCAGATCCTGGATGGAAATATGTCACATGACTCGTCTGGTGCCTTTGAAATGACTGAAGATGCAGAGATGGAGGAATTTCATTGCTGTAATGCGTTGGCTTGACTGGTTATGCTTGTCATCCAGAGTACGTATGATGAGAAATCTCCTCACCTCTTTTCATTCCCAGAAGTAAACAAAGCTCTTCCTATCTTTTACATGTACTCACATCCGGTCTTTTCAAGGCCTAGTGTCTATTCAGTCTCTGGCCACTGTATTTACGTTAGAAAGGTAATTCAGCTTTACTCAATCCAAAACTGCTTTTAACAAATTGTGGGTCGTAGATCTTTGATCCAAACAATAGGTGCTAATTCCTATCATTGCTTGCCATCCAGTAGATTGTTTCGTTTTTACTGGTGTCTTTACACAATTTTACACTGTAAAATGTTACACTGTTGCTGAAACAAGATAAATCAACAAAACAAGATCAATTCCAACATGACTTGAACTTCATGAATATCATGATAAATGTTTATGTGCATACAGGATGGTTGTCTCATCAGCTGAGATACAAAAACAATGACTTCTTAGGTTTATGGATAATAGTATTTGGCTGTGCGAGAGAAAGGTATACGATTTTATACTGTATTACTGCTGCATATTTTAATGTCGACTGAACTTGCAATAGCCCATAACAATAAAGAAAGCATATTGGCTGGTTGCAAAGTCAGCGTCTGTGTGTCATGTTAAATAGTACTGTAAAGTCAGGTTTTACCTTTAACAAGCAAGTATATTACGCTTTATTCACAAAATGTTAAATGAAAATCACTTATAAAGCTAGTCGGTTTAATTTATGATTATGCCGTTTATAGCTTCTCTGAGCCCTCGTATTCGTCTAAACTGCCCTATAAACGTTAACATTTAGCTTTGACCATGAAAAAACATAATTCAATGTCAAAATCCCACTTAGGTTGGAATCTAGACAGACATAACTGAGGGGAACAGCTCAAGAAAGGAGCCTCCCATGACTCTCCTGCATGAGAAGAAGTTTTTCCTGGAAAGCGGGCTGGTGAAACACAGGACATTTAATCCAGAGACTGTTTGACTCATCTAAGAGTATTGTTTAGGAACAAAGCAGTCTGGAACTAGGAAAAATAACAATATCAACCATAACCCTGGCCTTAGCTGTCTGTTGCAAACATGGATTTAAATCTATAATTACATAATGACCCATGACCTTATAACTTTCACTTCTGTCGAGGACTGTTGTTTTGCTGCAGACTGTCTGCTCCTCTCTGTTGTGGTCTGCTGTTTTGTAAGGGGGCAGACGTGACTCCATAAACACCTGTTTCTCACGTGTAAGCCCAGGCTGAGAGGAGGCCTCGTCACTGACGGACTGGAGGAACAACAGGGGCCTTAGCAGAGGATTCTGGATGGATACTCACGATGTAATCTTACCAGACAAACAGAAGTTGCAGCAGATTTCACAAGCCCCTTTAATAGACTCCAGGACAGTTCATAACAAACCGACAGGTTCCTGTCAGGAGGGACAAACTGAGAATCTCTCACCATCACGTCTTTCACAGAAAAGAACAGCACATGTTTCACAGACACACATTACATTTGAGCAAATGTTGAATCTTAGAAGAGGCCACAGCCAGTTTGCAGGCTGTCAGCATTCCACCATGCTGAGGGTGGGCCGTAAAACCGAATCTGTCAGATGGTTCTAGATAACAATAATGTAATGATTTAACAGACAAGTGGGAGTCAGGTGGCTGAGCGGTTAGGGAGTCTAATCAAAAGGGTCCCACATCAAACCCTGGCTGTGCCAACGTGACGTTGTGTCCTCGGACAAGGCTCTTCACCCTACTTGCCTCTCAGGGGGAGAATGTCCCTGTACTTGCTGTAAATGGCTCTGGATAAGAGCGTCTGCTGAATGACTAAGTCAAAGCTATCCACAGCACAGTGGGGATTTAAATCTGAAACCTCTTGATTTGCTTTCAAGTGATCTGAGCTACCTCCTAATAATGTTTAGCATTAGAGGAGGAAAGCAAACTGTGTGTGTGTGTGTGTGTGTGTGTGTGAGACGGAATGGAACGAAAAGACCTTGACCGGGGCAATTAAAAAGTAAAGCACTTGGAAAGTAGTTAACGAGGGGTTATGAACACAGTTCAGACGGGATCACCATGATCTCAGATCCCTACGGGAATAAAAGCGTACGTAATTACAGTGCCTTTTTCTCTCGTTGCTGCTTTTAAACCACCCACTCATTATCCTACTGAAACATGTATCACAGCCTTTATTTTTTTGCCTATATATACATTTAAGAGCTGAGAGAGAGAAGGAGCACGGGGGCTGTTCCCTTTGCTGAGGTTGCTCGACAGGGATTCCTCGGACGAGCCCCTTTGTGAACTCGGCACGTTCCTGTTCACCCTGCGAGCCACGGGTCCCAGGGGTTCTTCAAGTACACTGCGCCAACATTCTTGACTAGACGACAGCATTCTCCATGGCAGTAAAAGGTATTTAGCCGGGGACTTTGCTAGTACTCCATCTATAGTCGCACCGAACGGCATGTTCAGATCGGAGAGGGGAAAAGATAAAGGTTCTCGCATGGCTTTCCATCCATCCATTGTCTTTCAACCTCCGTCATGGTTCTCCAGACAACACTGATTCCTAGACCACACCGAGGTCTACGCTCCCTCTGGCTCTAAGCTACAGTATCAGTTACCGAAGCAGACAAGTAATAGTCTGTCTGATACGATCAACCTTTCTTCGCAGTCCCCAGATGGTGCTTCAAAATGGCCTCCACTGACCATTTCGGTCTCTAATTAAGTAAGCGAGACCGTCTTCGCTCAGCGATTCACCCAGAGTCTGAGATCAAACTGACCGTGTCTGAGGAGAGAGAAACAAAGGCTCTTTATCTGTGTCCTAATGAGGTTCAGTTGAGTTGATAGTGACCACAGAATCACCCTAGGAATCAATTGGTTGTATCTTTGTGAAGCCTACCCAAAATGAGTATTTATAAAAACACATCATCACCAGCTGTCCGGGTACCTACCTACCCCCACCCCCCTTTCAGTTAGTGAAGATATGGTTTTCCAATCAGGAAGATAAAGCAAAACTCGTTATTTTCCCAGGAAGAGTGCCTATGGGATTCATATTAAAGCATGACATTGTTTCATGAATTTGCTACTCCTGGAGGGATGCCCTCCCCATACAGTATCTAGATTTGAATCTTGAATCTTGATTGTATTTCTTCTCCAAGTCTTGTCTACGTTGTCTGTGAGGGAACTGCCCCATCTGTTGGTGTATCCACTGTCCTGCAGAACAGCTGCTGTTAACTTTTAATCACTTTTTAAAACACCAGAAACTGTTGGTCAAAGTTCAAAGCTTTCCTTATGTAATACAGTACTGGTTAATAAACTGCAGCATGAACTATAGGGAAGTTTCACTCACTTACATGCTTCACGTACGGTAGAAACTTCATATAGACAGACATCACTGAGGGTATAATCTCGCAAATACTGGCAAATATGGACCCAGAGACAGATGGAAATGAAAGCTCATCACATTCATGCGTTATTTGTGGAGGTTGTTTACATCGGATCCGGAGTTTTATTCCTGTTGACTTCAAAAAAGAAATAATTGAATTATCCAAATTGGCTGGCCCAGTGGTAAGAATATAATTTCGCTTTGTAGGCAGGACACCAGTTTGTGTTTATGACAGAACACAGATGAAGCGATACGCATTTTGGGGGGATATTATACTAAACACATGTTCTATCCCTGCTTAATCTTCACTAGTTCATGGCTCAGTCCATGAGCTTTTTAATAGGTTTTGTCAGTACTGTGTTCTGTGGACACTTGGGGAAGACTGAGCTGGCTGGAGTTGCTCTAGCAACAGCTGTAAGTAGACCAAGTTGACGCCAAAATACAGTAGGTTCTCTCTCTTGGTCTCTCTCTGTCTGTCTCTCTCTCTCGCTCTATCTCTGTCTGTCTCTCTCTCTCTCTCTATCTCTGTCTGTCTGTCTGTCTGTCTGTCTCTCTCTCTCTCTCTCTCTATGTCTGTCTGTCTGTCTGTCTGTCTCTCATATTGTTATGATAAGTTATATAGGCAGACAATGACAAATGCAACAACTGCACATTAAAATAAACTCTGGTTCCTTTACTCAGGTGATTAATGTCACAGGTATCTCAATAGGCGTGGGTTTATCATCAACATGTGACACGTTAATATCTCAGGTAAGATTCCCTGTTTAGTGTCCTCTAGAATCCTAGAAATTGACATTTAGTCATTTAGCAGACGCTTTTATCCAGAGCGACTTACAGCAAGTACAGGGACATTCCCCCTGAGGCAACTTGCCTTGCCCAAGCACACAACGTCATGTTAACACAGCCAGGGTTCGAACCAGGGACCTTCTGATTACTAACCCAACACCCTAACCGACTGCGCCACACAATTCCCCCAGAAATGACCATCAATATTGTTCCCAAAGCTACTCAACGCTTAATCAAGCTGTTTTCTGGCTGCAGACCTTCGGGAGCGGAAACCTGTTGAGAGTGGGGGTTATTCTCCAAAAGGCGGTGCTCATCATTCTGCTGGCCTGTTTCCCCTGCTGGGCCATCCTCATAAACACACAGTCAATCCTCCTAGCAATCAAACAGAGTCCTGATGTTGCCAGGTAGGCCTGGGTACTGTGTCTGCACCACATAGCAAAAAGCCTGAAGAACCTGTGAAAGAAAGCTGCATTGTCTTGCGTGACTGACTGAGGTAACTTATGATCTGTAGGTTGTCTCAGCTGTATGTAAAGATTTTCATGCCAGCTCTACCGGTAAGTAAACCTTCCCAAAAAGAATGGTAATGAGCATGACCATAATTCAGTGGAAACCTTCCAAAGAATTGTTTTTGAAACGTCTACTTTTCTTGTTCAAAGGCAGTATTCATGTACCAGATACAATCCAAATACCTACAAAACCAGGTGAAAAACCACCAAAAACATCCGATACCCACACAGCGCCCTCAGGGTCATCTGGTTTCCTGATTAAATAATTGTTTTACAGGGGATAATCTGGCCTGAAGTGATCGTAGGGGCGGTGGGTAATATCCTGAATGCCATAATCAACTACATCTTCCTGTTTGCCCTGAACCTTGGGGTAGCGTGAGTAAAGCGGAATTCTCCTCTCTATGTTTGAGACGTTTAAACGCAGACTAAAAGTTATCCACTTGATGCGTTTTCCAGCGGGTCTGCTGCAGCTAACGCCATCGCCCAGTTCTCAATGTCTGTCCTGCTTTACGCCTACATCGTGGGGCGAGGTCTTCACAAAGCCACCTGGGGAGGTGAGACCAATGTAGGAAGAGGATAGACTAACACAATGACCCAGATTCAAACCGACACTATTATTCTCAAACCGCATAGTGACTGGACTTGATCACACACATCACTGCAAAGCTAAAAGAGAACCCAACAGATTTGAAAACTTACGCTCGTGGCTGTTTCAAAACTGCGGCTCGGATGTGCGACATTGGCAGGTGTTGGCGCAGCACGGTGTTCGTGTGCGCAGACGCAGGCTGCAGTGACAGGGTTAGCGCTGACCTCTGTGTGCTCTGGGGTTCCTCGTAGGCTGGTCCAAAGACTGTCTGCAGGAGTGGGGCGGCTTCATCCAACTGGCCATTCCCAGCATGCTCATGATGTGCGTGGAGTGGTGGGCCCTCGAGATCGGAGGCTTTCTAGCAGGTAGGGCACCAGGGTGTCATGGCTACTCGCGACGCCTTGAAGCTGCTCAGAGGAGCGTTGTTGCTGTTGCATGATGGGAACATGGCTGCTCTTGTCCCAGGGCTGATCAGTGAAGTGGAGCTGGGAGCACAATCCATCATCCTCGAGTTGTCATCTATTGCATACATGGTAAATCTGTGTTTCCCTGGGTGGTTATTGCAGTTACAGTGGATCACTTACCACAGGGCAGCCTCAGGGGCTGAGACTGCTGGTGCTTGTGGTCAGTTCCCTCTAGGGTTCAGTATCGCAGGCAGTGTGAGGGTGGGGAACGCTCTGGGGGCGGGGAACACTGAGCAGGCCAAGCTGTCCGCCAAACTGGCTGTGTTCTGTGCAGGTGAGTGAGACACGCCCTCAGGATCAAATCATCTGATAAATGAACAGAAATGTATGAATAACATGGAAAATAGATGTGTTTGTTGTACATTACATGATTTGGGCCTCCCAAGTTGATTGAATTTCCTACATTGAAATGGGATTGACTGATAGCATGCATTCTTGTGGAGGAAAAGATCATGTCTGTCAAGAAAGATGAGATAAGCGTCTTTAAACACAACAACGGTCTGTTGCTTTCAAAAAGACAACAGCGCCAGACAAGCGTGATAAACATGGTATGACGAGGTGTTAAATTCTGTCCGAAGACGAGATACAAATGTTGCAGTTAGACAGATTAGGGCTGGTGGCTGAAGGCAGAATGTACATAACGGTTCATTGTGACCAATAGAGTAGCGGAAACAGTGATCCAGTTCCAGCACTGCGTGTTCCAGGCTCCCACAGACCAGAGTCAGATTCTGGCTACGTGGTACTGGAACAAATGAGAAACTCTTTCTCAGAGACATAGTTATATTTTGGCTAGGTTAGGCTATAGCTCTCTGCTTAAACATTTAACATAAAGACAGCACTTGTGCGTTTTGTCTGTCAGGTCATCTGCACGATCACACTTCTACGGTCTAATTTGTGTTTGTTGATCATCATTCATTTATATTACAGCTCTCTGGTTCACGTGTAGAGTAATCGTACTCTGTTTTTTTCGGATCTCGTTTGTTTCTAGTGTCCGTGTCTCTGTGCTTGACGCTCATCATCGGGTCCACAAAGAACGTCATCTCCTACATGTTTACCAACGATGAGTGAGTGTTGCTGTTTCTTTGTTTTTTTTTCTGGGCCACCTTTGCTGTGGCCCAGCTGGGCGATCGATGTCTTGATATCACCGCATCTGCTGAGACGGCAGAGTGAGACCCAGGCATGTGTGGGAGGCAAGGTCTTCTTAGCTCAGCCTGGCTGTATTCCTGTCTACTACAGTTGACCATGACCCCTGTTATCGTTCTGATAGCACCTTCCTTTACACAGGAACCACACGACACTGTTGACTCGCTTTCAAGCTCGCCTGACTGCTGGATTTCCCATTCGAAGCAAACCGTTGTATTGCCGTACATGAAACGCACGTGTCACTGTCACGTTCTGCTTCCAATGCGATCGAACGTCACGTTGAGACCACGTTGAGCAGGCTGGATTGCTGTTGTTGTCTTTCACAGGCAGATCAGAGACAGGGTGGCCGAAATCATGACGTTCTACACTCTCTACACCTTTATGGAAGCACTCACCGTGAGTACTCCTGCCAACCAATCAAAGCAGGGGCACGCTGTGGCGTGTGCGTCTGTAACCGCGCGCGTGTGTGTGTGCGTGTGGCTGTGCAGTGCGTCTCTAGCAGTATCATCAGGGGCGCTGGGAAACAGAAGGTGGGAGCCGTCGTCAACATCGCTGGGTACTATGGGATTGGACTTCCTGTCGGGGTTTCTTTAATGTTCGCCGCCAAGATGGGGATCTTAGGTGCATTTCCATTTCCTCCCGGAGTTCTCTGAAGAACAACTCATGTTCATGTAAAGGGTTGAAGGCGGTTGAGTTATTTCTTTATAAGGCTTTAAACTTGGACGTTTCCCCTGCTGTTTGTCTTTGTTGTTAGGGTTGTGGATAGGTTTCTTCACCTGTGCTTGCCTTCAGTCGTCCAGTCTCCTCTTCTACCTCTACAGAATCGACTGGAAGACAGTCACCACGGAGGTGGGTGCTGGTGTTCACAAGCACACCCTCACCTGGGTAGCATACAGCGATCAGGAGCCTGCTGTGTTCAAATAAGCACATGCTGGACTCTTAAATGAATGTAAAATCCATTTGTGGCTGGACGCCAAACGTTCTGATGACATTTCTTGTTTTTTTTCCAGGCCCAGGTTAGAGCTGGTGTGCAAGACAGCCAGGCGGACATGGGTACGTGGAAGGGAACAGCTTTAAAATGACGGATGCCTCTGCATGGTATAGTACAGTCTTATTCTGAGTCTGTGTGTGTGTGTGTGTGTGTGTGTGTGTGTGTGCAGGGTCCAATGCGTCTCTGGACCAGGTGGAGTCCGACCAGACCAACAGGGACACGAGAGACCTGACTGAGCCCGACGAGCCAGCCGTTACCGTGGCGGGAGACCTGCTATCCCACAAGGCACTGCTGCTACGTAGAGGCCTGACCCTGGCTGGGATGCTCTTCATCCTGGCTGCAGGAATCGTCATCGACCTGCTCATCACCAACCTTATTCATGGAGCTTGAATGACAGAGTTTCTCTTGGAGCAAGGGAGAGGGGCATCTAGTGGAGGCATGTGGCCTGTAGACACAGATCCTGTTCTTATGGACCCAGTCTGGAGACCCTTCAAGAACACCGGCGATGGGTCTTTGAAGTCAATGAGTCTATGCCCTGGACCGCTATTTGTTGATAATAGTGCTGAGTAAAATAATCAGATTTCTTGACTTTCGTGTGAAAAATGTCCAGCGTTTGGACTGTAGGAGGCTGAGCTATAGGTCTGTCCAAGTCAGCTGCTAAAAAACAAATTAAATGCTTTTTAATGTTATGAATGTTATTACTTTTTCACTGTCTCTGCATGTCCCATTAAACAATATACAATATGTATACATTTATTCAAAACTTGTTATTGAAGAGACATAATATTATACTTGATTCTCCTTCTATCAGTGGATTAGATTCCTAAAAATACTTGAAAGACATAATTTTTATAAGTCATGCATGTCAGTCATGACATGGTACAGGTTTGCTGCAGTAACGTCAGTGTGGTGGGGCAGAGGTAATGAAGCCCATGGAGATGCTGGTGCTGTTCCAGCCCGCTGTGAGGTTTCCCTCTGGGACCAGGAGGGTCTCCAGCAGGGGCAGGAGAAGGTGGACGCTCACGCCCACGACGAGGCACCCGACGGCAGCCAGCACAGCGAGGCCTCTCCTTAGCAGCAACTGTGTGGTGGAGAGATAAGCTTGGGATCGTTTTGCTCCTCCCAGCCTCAGTTGGTGGTCCTCCTGTGTTCCACTGGGACTGCTGGTCCCTCCCAGGGGTTCCTGCCCATCATCACACGAAGGCTTGTTCCCCGTCTGGATGTGAGACAGTGCGGTTTTATCCTCCAGCAAACGAAGGTCGACGAAGGTCAACGTGGAGCGGTCGTCCCTTACCCTTCCGTTGCCGTCGGCAAGGTAACCAGCGTCAGCGCTGTCCGGCTGTTCCATGAGGACTGACCTCCTCAGCAAAGCCAGGTGCGCCATCTTCTGAGCTCGTTTCACAGCCTGCGCCCCCCAAAAACACGCACCCACACACTTAGCCAGCTGCCTGCCACCTGAGAACCCCTCAACAACCGCTATCCGCCCCATTCCCACCCCCATAGGAGAGAGCAAAGGGCACGGAAGAGCCAAGGAATACAGCTCATACAGCCCAGACAACAGCATACCTCCACTGTTATCCTGTCCCAGTCCAGCCTGGAGAGGACCACCAAGAAGAAAATGGACTGTAAACAGATACAGATGAGGAGTCCATACCAAAACCCTGAGATGAGAGGGGGGGGGAGAAGGAAAGAAAGAGAGGGGGGGAGATAGAAGGGAAGGATGTTTGCTCTTGATCAAGGATAAATGACACAGTTTCTCATCCTGAGGTGTTAAATGTTCAGAATCGGACTACAGTACCATGCCACAGTGCAACAACGACAATGAATTAATCGCACTAAATCTCATTCATTATGCTCATTGTACTTCAATAAGGCACCTACCTATTATCCCCAGCTGTGCAGCAAACATCAAAGACATACCCAGAGGAAGTCCAACACAATAGTAACCGATTAAGTTGGCCAGGGCGGCTATTTTCTGTTTGCCCGTGCCCACGAGGACGCCCGTGGACACACACTGAGACAGAGACAGAGACCCTATTACTGTAAATACACACTGAGAAACACAGCCGCCATCATGCACCTCAGGTGGAACACGCCCGACTCTGTAAACAGGATTAGCCTGAGAACAGAGGATCACTCGTGGGATGGAGGAGTAGCGGAGTAGCAAAGCGATGGGACTCACCACCAGGCAGTCAAAGAACTGATGGAAGCAGTACAAGTTTAGGAGTCGGGCGACCATCGCTATGATCTCTCTGGAGGTCAGAGACAGGGTGGGAACAAGGTCAAAGCCAGCCTGCTGAGAGACGCGCTCACAACGACGTTTAGCACACGGATCTGAGTACCTCTTGATACCTCTTGATATTGCGGGCAGATTCACATTTTATACCAAGCAACGGACAAATTGCACACAAGTACAGCAGATAATGAATAACACCAGCTACAGTACTGGAGGACTGTTCTGGCTTCAGTCACAGGGGTGTACAGTATGAGCAGCATACATACTCATCAGATGTGAAGACTGAACCAATCACTGTTCTAATGGAGACTATCACCAGCCCCTGTATGAATGCCATGGTCGCTGCACCACAAACAAACAAACAAACAAACACAACATCAACACAACGGTGGCAGCAAGTCAGGCGGATCAGCAGTTATCGTGATCTGACGGTTGTGAGGTGGATTCCCGGCTGTGGCTACATGACACTGTGTCCTTGGGCAAGGCACTTCTCCCTACTTGCCTCAGGATGTCCCTGTATGTTGCTCTGGATAAGAGCGTCTGCTAAATCATTAAATGTAAATGAGTAGTGGTCAGTGATGGATCTGATGCTGGTTTGCACAGCACCACTGCATGTGTGAGTTCGACTGAGCACACAAACCGGCCTTTGGTGTGTCAAACACACCTGGTCGCGTGTTAGACTGACCTGCGACAGTTAGAGACACCTTGCTGGTGAGGATGGCCCCGGGTGTGTCCCCTGCTCCGAGGGCGTTCCCCACACGGATGCACGTCGCAGCTTGCATGCCCAGCGGAAACTGTAGATAAGGAACGCACGCGTAACCAGAAAGCAATCTGAACACTACACCAACGGCTGGGAGTCAGATGGTTCAATTGTTAAGGCGTTGGCCTCATGATCGGAAGGTTGTGAGATCGAGCCCCCGCTGTGGCTATATGACTTTGTGTCCTTGGGCAAGGCACTTCACCCTACTTGCCTGTACTTACTGTAAGTTGCTTTGGATAAAAGCGTCTGCTAAATGAATAAATGTAAATGTAACCAAACCACAGGCATTTACATCACTTTACTGCAAGTCGTGCTCTTCCAGACCTTTGAAGTCCCCTTGCCAAGAGGAGACTTTGACACTCGATTTGCTTTCTCTGACAATCCATCCACAATGGGAAAATGACTATGGAAATCATTGCTACGGTGGATTTAAGAATAACCTAAACCGCTTAACAGACCATGACATTCATGTCGAGCAAAGACACATTGTTCTCTTGCTTAATGTACTACGGCTGTCTGAGAGATGAGTAACTGTAGTTTGGATTGAATATGGTATGAAAGGTAAATGAGTGTCGAGGTGTGTGTTCATGACAAGAGAAGGGTCTCATACCATGAAGTTTATCGAGGCCAGGATTGTGACCAAATGCTGAGCTGCCAAGAAAGATTCACTCTCCGTACCTGTGCAAAGAACAAACGTGATTGATAGATAACCTGTTGATGTCGTTCCAGTGTACGGAACTAGACCAGGAACCATTGTTTGAATGTTCATGTTAGCCAGTTTCTTGGCCATTAAATAGTTTACCTGCAAGGATGCCCCCAACTTCATATATCCAATATTCGAAGCACAACATCATAGTACTAGGTATGGCCAGCTTCATGTACGAGCCCCACTCAAACAGTGCTTCTCGACTCCAGCCTGCAGGGGGCGACAGAGTCATTTCATCACCACTCGGATCTGCTTTAGGGATTAGAAGAACCCAGGAGCCATGTGCTACGCTGACCTCCCCATGTCTTTACATGTAGCTTCCTCCACCGTATGAACGCAAACAGGAACAAACAGGCGTACATCTGCGACAAGGTGTTAGCCACTGCGGAGCCGCTACAGAAGGTGGAAAGAACACACACACACAATGGTAGAAGCACACAATAGACCGGACGTACGCCAAAACACACACACACACATAATGAATCGCACACACAGAGAATGGCATGCAATTTCACTTGAGCCTGTTATGAATGGAACTACGAGGCTCACGACACTTTTACTAACGACATACTACTTACATTCACATTTATTCATTCAGCAGATGCTTTTATCCAAAGCGACTTCTGAGAAAAAGCTTTACAGAAGAGCATCGGTCGCTGATCAGAACAACGAGATAGTACCCAAACATTGTAGCTAGCCAGAACATGAAGCATATACAGTGGGAAAGTAAACTAGTCTGAATGAGCTTGTCTTTTACATTCAGTCATTCAGCAGTAGTAGGGTGAAGTGCCTTGCCCAAGGGCACAACGTCACGCAGCCACAGCCGGAAATCGAACTCACAACCTTCCGACCACGAGGCCGACACCTTAACCGCTGAGCCACGTGATCCCTCTTTTGAGCACACCTACTTAACTCCCAGGTCCAGCAAGTGGAGCAGAATGTAGTTTGTCGCCAAATTGGCCACATTCGCTGCAGCGGAAGAGTACATCTGGGGCAAGATAATGCCCTGGGAAGAGGAAAAACACAGATTTGAACCGGCTGTTCACCATGCAGCCAGACACCCCAGCCTCACACAGTCCCTCTGTGACACCCGCCACCTTCACAGGCATTCTGCTATGATAGAACAGGTTAGTCAGACGTGTAAAAAATGCCAGTAGCACATGCTTTATTTACCTGGTTCTGGAGATAAGAAGCTTGAAGCTGCTGCAGAAACATTGCCTAGGGGCCAGAGATAGGAGACCAGACAGAGAGAGGTGATAGGCTTAATGCATCCCAATGAGAACATGGATCGCATCTTTCTCTATCAGCACTTTACTGATAGGAACTATATAAGCGGAGGGGCAGAATCCTTCCAGTAACTGAATGAATGGAACATCATGGCCTACAGGTTGAAAGAAGGAAAGGATTAGGGATTACTTACAGGCACAGCAGGCAAGAAGGCAACCACGTACAGCTGGGCTATTCTGTAAACACAAAGCATGTAAGCTTGTTGACTGGAGAAGCGCACACACAAAATTGTTTCGATTTTCTTCCGGAAATATAAATCACGGTGCAACTGCATTCTTATCCAGATCTCACGCGCGCCTCACACACCTCTTTTGAAAATGTTGATAGCGTCACGGGACCAACAGGGATCAATTCATCTCATTTGGTAGGTAAATTGGCTGTAAAAGTGTCTGCCCTCAGTAGACAAAGTAGAGTGCCCTGAGTAGACTGTCTGAGCTCAGTAAGATGTTGCTGTTGGAAAGCTAGCCTGTTTCATCCAATTAGCATACAAACAAGCACATTATTTCCGGATCCAGATATGTAGGCACAGAACTGGCTCTGCATGGGCGATGGCGTCTGAGTCTGTCTCTTTTCGTCGAGGCAGGTGTCAAGGAGCCACGATCGGCTGTTGTTTGGCTTTTTGTTGCGAAAGGCGGCTGCTGTTGTTGTTCTTTACCTGGCCACTTCGGGCTCCTGGCTCAGGATCAGCAGGAGGGCCTCGGTGTTGACGAGCAGCCCCCAGCAGGGCAGGCAGAAGAGAAGGAGGATGAGGACGCTTCTCTGGAGGATCACCCCCACCCTTCTGAGGTTCCTCCCTCCAAACGTCTGATCACGGACCCACACGACCCCGGCAAACACGGGTCACGAGCAACAGCGGTCAGTTTCTGGAAATGTCAGGCTTCAAAATGTACGTCTACGTATCAACACACTGCAAGATTGATCGAAGTGCAGGAGAGACCGGTTTACCTGAGAGACCAGCGTGTCGCAGGCCAGGCTGATGCCTCCCCCGGTTGCGACTGAAGTGATGTTAATCGTCTGGAAGGAACCAGCCGACACATCAATGCACTGTAACGTGTAGCCTTGAAAATATTGTTCTGCAACACTGCCCTTGTCAACGTTATTCTACCTTCCCTAAACATCATTAGCTTAGGGGAAGGTACTTTAATTGGTGTGACGCCCTTCATATAGGGACACGTTATTAAATAAAATACAGGTTTTATTCTGCACTGTAAACACAACAATCTATTCATGGCCTTCAGCAAACTGTGGTTTTCCCACGTTCTCCCTCTAGGGCTGAATGTATTCCCATCGTTGACCTCTGACCTTTGAAGGACATGCAATCATAGTAACGGTTCTCACAACATCGAACATACTGACTCACCACAGTTGCCAGCCCATAACCAGCCAGCTCAGCGTTCCCCAGGCGACCGCAGAACATTGTGATGACAAAAGGGAGCAAGTAATCGAGGACTCGAGACACCAGCTAGAGAAACAAATATAAACAAACAGCTCCGGTGAGCGTATTCCACACTGACAAGACAGAGCCAGCACCATTTCTCTTTCTGCGGGTCTTAAGCCGACGCTTTGACAGGATCTTTCATTAAGTTGTCAACGCGTTCTCCCCAGCGCAACCCACCCCCCCTTTTCATTTTCATAGGCCAAGTAAACAAGAACGTCACGCAGAACTTTCACCAGACACAGGGACAAACATTGCCTCCCGGATTTGAGAACGAAGGATCGTATCAGAGGAGGACCTCAGCTGAACCGGAGTTTAAGTCTCATCCTAGTGGGGTTAGTGGGATGAAAGAGACCCGTTAGCAGGGTAGTTAGCCAACTGGTGGTGGCGAAGGTCTTACCAGGGGTCCTGTCATGCGGAGAATGTGGTAGAGTTCCTCTCTGTACGCCAGGGGTATTCTGTTCCTCACCCACCGACAGCGGAACAGCCTGTCACTGGGTTCCGCCTCCGGTTCCTGCGGCTGGGGAGCGGTGGCAACAGAAGCTACCATGGGCCCTTCCATCGTGCTGCTTGATTGATGCTCTGACGGTGTCTCACTGCTGGGGCCCGCCTGCTGCTCTGCTGCTGGAAGGTTCTAGACTGGTCACTGCTCAGCCAAGGTGCAGACACAGTGTTTCAACAACCAAAAAGGTTGACTAATTAATTTCACGAGAGGCTTACTCTGACAGTGCAGAAATATTGACAGCGGCTGTCAACAGCAGCAACTGATCGCTACTCATGCCTTACCATGAAGAAATGTTAAAAGTGACATTTTCTCACCATATAGATACCACATCCCATCTTTTTTCCTTTGGTATCAATGTTATGCCGATGACAGCTGACTGTCTATTATTGTACCTTGTTTTTTACCCTCTCTACTTGTTCTATAGATTCCCCCGACAAGTTCAAACTCATAACGATCCCAAGATCATTTATTTGGTTTTCGAGAGGTTCAATAGCAATTTATTTTGTTTTACCCAATCAAAAACTGTATTTAACTGAGCTGATGAAATGTTTTCCAATTTGCTGACAGTCTTTGCAGGTGCAATATGAATCATGAATCATCAGCATACATTTGAAGAGTTGCTTTACACGATTTACCAATGGTAAATCATTTGCAAAAATGGCTTATAAAGGAGGCTTATAAAGTTCCTTGTGCGACCTCGCAGTGCAAGCTTTTAGAGTAACACCAGTTAATCATTGCCAGATACAGTGTTCAGTACAAAGTCTCCAGACGACATTCAGTAGAGTGGATTTAACCACTGCTATCGCTTTGGATAAAAGCGTCTGATAAATGTAAATGTAGAGTAGGTTTAACAAATGCGGATTGACTAGTGCATGGATGTTAACAACTTCTAGTTGGTTTAAAAACAGCGCGCCGTGCAACTATTGTAATTGATTTTGCGCCCGCACTGTCCTTTATTTGTTCAAAGGATCTAACTTCTGCACCTCCTCACAGTCCCAGTTCAAACCTGCTTTACACTGGAGCGCTACAGGAGATAGCGGTCGATGAGGGAGTGCTCCACGTCCCTGTGCTTTAGATTTAAGCCCGTCTGAGTGGTGGATCGGAGGAGATCCAGCCCTGCCTCTCCCACCCCCCTGACAGCTCCCCCCCCGGGTCCCCCGCTGCTAAATCAATCATGCTCAAGGTCTCGCTCCCCTCACACATCATGTGCTGCTGTCTCCACTGATTTTTCTCTGTCACTTGTTTTTTCCATCAGGCGACTTGACCACTGTTGGCACTTCCATGTCTCTCTCACTCGCTCCATTGCTTTCACTCTTACTCACCCTTGACTTCTCCACATTAGCTTGAACGTTCTCTTCTACTGAACACGCGGTCTCTTGTGCTTTATCTCTTGTGTTGTCTGACAGACTGTGTTCCTGCTGTGGGGGCAGGTCTGTTGCCTGTCCGCCTCATGGTTCTCTGCTCTTAGGCTTATCTTCCTGGGGCTGCAGGGGTCACGAAAGGGTCAACAGTCCCAGAGCTATTTTTTCCAGTATGGCCTTTCCATTTCGATAACCCTCTTTACTGTGGTCAGAGGTAACCTCTTCAACACAGTGACAATTATTGTGGTAGGATTCAGGTACGCTTCAACAAGGGATTTTGCGTTTATGTGTTTCATGTAGCGTAGTCCTGTGAAGAGCTGCAGAATGTACTGAGGGGAAAATCTCAAGTAGATAGCAAAGAATCGTTCATCGACACGATGAGAATTTCAAAGAAATTCGATTACAGTGCGGGATGAATTGGCAGAAAGACGTATCTGTTTGTCAGTAGGTTATATAAAAAATATACAGTGCTATTCTCTCGCTAACACTCTACAAGATGACAAGTTATTGCAGCTTTTGATGAAAGGTGCTCTTAAACACTGGCAAATCAATGCACATTGGCAGTCTATTTGGAGCAGATTTGATAAATGACAGACTGTTTTGTGGAGGGTCTGTTCTAAAGGTTGATAATCAAACCTGTTTCACAGCTATTTCTCTTGAGCCTGTACTGAGTGCAATATATTCTACCTTCCTACAGAGAAAGAGGACAGAGAGCGAGAGAATGAGAGAGCGAGGAGAGAGAGCGTGAGATAGACATGCACACACTGAGGATAGATTGTTTTGCGTGTGTGTGTGTGTGTGGGGGGGGGGGGGGGGGGGCGGTGTGTGAGCCTCCTCTTCCATTTCTGGTCTTTGCACCTCTGTTTATATGACCAGTGTTCAAAGCAGCTCAGGTGTCACCCTGCAGACTGCAGCTAGCTCCAGAGCTAGGACACATTAAACCTGTTCTGTTTTTCAAGGAGAATAATGTCTGATTAGGCAGGAGGAACTCTTCCCTCTCCAGTCTGCTGTCCACACCAAGTCTGGGAGAGATTAAATGGACCGTCGGTAGACTCATCACACTGTAAAAATACAACGTTTAGATAAGTCAACGTCCTTGAGCCGGTTACATCACGCTCACCGTCACACAGTTCAAATGCACAGGCGTAACTAACAGTCATGCACATGGGTTTGTTTTCAGTGCTTCTCGTATGACTGAGACCATGTGCAAACATGTCGACCTACTGTAGACATATTCACTTCCTTGACCTATCCAGATATCTGGTCTACCTGCTGGCATGTGACAGAGCACTGATTGCAGGTCTGGTTCTTGGGACAATTGGGTCGTCAATCAAATGATCACGGCAATGATTTCAACAGAAATACGTCTCTCGATGAGGAAAACTTGCCCGCATGGCCCAGCGGTCACCTTGAATCAGATGTAACCATGCTGGGATGTGGGCTGAGAGCGTTATCATTTAAATGACCTCTTTCTTGTCGTACCCCATATTTCAGAGTGTTTTGTGACAGTACGACTCGAGGTAGTCAACCATGGTTCTGCTTGGGAAGAACTGCTGTTAATCAAGCTTGTATGAGCTTGTACAGCTGCACAGGCAGGTTTTTGAAAGGAACGTCTAAGCGTGGCAGGGAGTCTCTACATAGGAGGGGGGCTGCTGCATTGTGGGAACAGACACTGGCTAGCAGTCTTTACAGAGGGGGGGGGCTGCTGCATTGTGGGAATGGCAGTCTTGGAACAGCTTGGGGGAGCCTGTGCAGTGCTCCAGTCATTCCAGCTATTTTTATATAAATAAAGCCCAGCTGGTAAAATAAGAAAAAAAAACTACAAACTAACTAAAATAAATATATTTGTTTTGGCTCAAGAGTCCATTTGATGGGGAGCTTAGTGTTTGCTTGACTTGTTTCATTAGGATGGGTGACAAGGAGGACCCTGGGATCCAGATACAGACAGATTGAAGGTTTTTTATCCACAAAACAAATCTCTGGAGAGCAGAAAGGCAACCTTTTCTACTGAGTTTCACCGCATACATTTTCCGACCTATTTCAGAAACGAAAATGAGGGTCCAATGAAGGTACAAGGTGAAAGACTAAGCGATCGGAAGGTTATTGTGGGTCTTGTGTTAGAATAGTTCTGACTCACTCGCACAGCCATTCCCTCACAATACTGACAATCTACTACATCCTTTCAGATAGCAGCTGATTCATCCGAAATAAGGAGGAGACCTGCACATTACAAGTCTGAGGGTAGTTTAGATTAAAGGGATGGGGTTGATTGGTTATGCCTGATTACTGAACTGGTGGAGGCTGGGAGTTCATCAGCTACAATCCAGGTCAGAACATCAGAAATGGTACCTGGAGGAGAGGAGTGAGAGGGGGGATGGAGGGGGGTGTCTAGACGACTAGCGAGGGACGGGGGGAGGACGGATAAAAGGCTTTAGACAAACCAAAACTGAGCAGAGATGGCAAAAGAAATTATGGCAGTACTTATACCAGAAACAAAAACTAGTTAAGTACATTAACAAAGTACTTTTACTTTGTTCCCTCCCAACTCTGGAACTGAGCCATTTGCTGCTGTCTGTCATTGTTGAGTTATTTTATTTACAGATGTAGTCTGATATCACAGTTACAGGAAACAATGTCACAAACACATTGTAGGTTTAAAAAGTAGATTATTTTTGCAGCAGTGCACCCAACCAGAGCAGTTAAACACTTGACTGTAAATGATCACACAACACGTACAGTTTCTATCAAGTAAACAATGTCATTAATTGCAAGGAGCCCATTTAAATCACAAATGATCATAAATATTTGTGTATCCGATTCTACTTCTAGGTATGGTCATTTCATTACAGAGGTCAAAGAAAAAAGTACAATAAAATAAAATCACCATTTACAATCTTCACAATTCAAGTATTGGTTTATCTATAGTGTACTTTAAGTATGATAACATGTTTTTTTTCTCCTTTGCTACATTCTTTCAAAGCCCATTGACAAATAATACTGTTGCTATGGTTCTGGGGACTCAGAGAATTTTACAATGCTGCAACAGTTGTGAAGTTCACCTACAAGCTCTGCAGAGCTTTGGGAAGGAAAGATAGCAAATCTCTCTCTGAGCTTCTGATTGGGGCGAGCAGAGAGAAACCTGCCCTTACAAACGGGTTATACGGTTAACCTTGAGGCCTTTCAATCTCCCAATCCTTCCCTCTTCCAAAGCAGTTATAAAAACCTTACCAATGCTATTGGTGGCCAAACTGCCTGAACCCTTAACATATAAAAATAATCTATTTCCTCAACAGGCTGCATTCAAGTTAAGATATAAAGACCAAGCACAGAATAGCCAAAGTTTGACTCCTATTATCTTAAATTTGAATTGTCATAATCTGGTTGTACTACACAGTAGGTATTTTCAGCACAAGTACAAATACACTGAAATAATATTTCACACATACTGTACTCACACACACACAAACACACTCACACACATGCACACCAACCAACCCCAAGCACACAAAAATTTAATTAGATACTTTCCCTTGAATATAAAACTCACATTTTGGTCAAGCAAACAAAATAATAGCTCGTCATATTTATAATATTACACAATAACAAAATACAATTTAAGGCAAAATAAACAACTTTGACAAGTGTAACACCAAAGTTCAAAACAACTTCAAATATTTACTATACATTTGTATGTACCTGATAGAAAAAATATGTCAGTTGAACAGAACAATAACATACAGTGTCTCCTCAAATGTTTCCAAACATGTCCAAACTCCTTAAATGGATCCTCGAGTATCCCAGTGTTAAACCTGACAGTATAGTTAACATACTACTGTTGTCAATCAAGCTCAAAACTACAGCAATACAGTATACCATATTCATGTACAGTAACCATGACAACTGGTTAAGAAAGCCATCATTCTGAGCTGCAGCTGGCTAAGTTTTTCAAACCAAACCCTTGTAAACAAATCTGGTCGTCCTCTACAGTAAAGACGTTTCCCAAGCCCAGCTCCCAAAGTCCTGACAAGCTCAGGAGAATGGCAGCAACAGAATCACTACATAATCACCACGGCAACCAGAAGACCCCCCCCCCCCCACCACCACCACCCCTCCCCCCTCCGTGTGACTGACCTCCGGGCGCACCACCTTCCACAAAGAAGACGAGTCTGTCCACCTAGCAGACTCAGCAAGAGCAACCAGACACCAGCCTAGCCAGCGATACCCAGTAGGTGCTGGACCTAGTAGACAGTGTCTAGCTACAGACAGCATGTTTGCCACCAGAACGGGCAGCCAGTCTAGGGAATGTGGGGGCGCTAGGAGGACCAGCCTTAGAGCTAAAGCTGTACACTCTCTGTCGCTTGACTGGGTGCGAAGTATCTCCCTGGTCCCTGTCTGCTGCTGTGTTCTGCATGACTGGCTGGATGAGGGAGGGAGGGAGGGAGGGAGGGAGGACAGGAGAGATGGATGGGAAAGGGGTCGGGTCACTTGGCTTGGGGACACAAGGTTAATGTTGGCAGTTTGACCCGAGGGGACAGCGCTCGTTCTGCTGAGTCCAGGCTCCAGAGATGGGACTGCGAGGGGCCGGTATTTACAAGCAGGGGGTTATTGCAGGAGCTGTGATCGCCACCTGCCAACGCTGCAGCCTGGCGGAGGACAGAGCTGGCCGAGCAGGGACGATCCGCCCGAGGGCTCCTCAGGTCCTGTCTTTCGGTTTCTCTGCTCGGCGTGAGCGGGTGACAAAGAGCGAGAGGCCGGCCTCGCCGTCCTCCGTCGTACTCCACTTTCATCCACACAACCCCAAGTGCAGTTGTCTAGACAAAAGAGGACGCGTGCTTTCAGCACAGAAATTGCGTCCCAATTACAGCTTCAGGTGGAGTTTGTGCTGGACAGACAGGGTTGGGAGAAAACTGGGGCTGTTTCAAGCTTCGGGCAGGCAGATAATTTTAGATATGCGTCGCTGGATAGCGTCTATAGCCACTGAAGTGCAGTGGGCCAAGCAGATGGAAAAACCTGATCCAATAGAAAGAGGGAGCTCAAATGAGTCAAGTGTCTCATTCACAAACCACCATATAAACATGCACAGAGACTGCATCCAAACTCAATTTATCTTAATTGCAGCGACAGTATTCCCCTACATGTAGAAATGAGGGGATTTTTAGCATGGCTGGATGCTGCGGTTGAAGCTCATCAGGCTTTGCATAATCACATTCATGAGTCCTCAGACTTTGTGCTTCAAAGTAGAATGTGGAACTAGGAAGCAGTCAGCTTTGAAAATAAAGGCATCTAATAATAGAAACGCCACCACAGGTCCCCCCATGAATATTAACGAGGCGGCATTCAGACAGATCTTCGTTCCCTGACTGTCTGTCTCTCGCTCTTTTCCCCATTTTCTTACCCCTGTCTTCTCTTAAGTCTCTCTCTCTTCTCGTCTCTCTCTTCTCATCTCTCTCTCTCTTCCCCTCTCTCCCTCTTTCATTCCGACGCACTCATTCTCTTTTGCTCTCCCATCCCTCTTCCTGTCTCATCTCTGCCTCTGTCTGAGCAGCTGCTCTGTAGGCAGGTTATCTTTCCTTCCGCCTCAGACCCAACCCAGACCTGTAGCTCCATGCCAAACACTAAAAAAACCCCAAGGTGGACATGGATTGACTGGCTGGCAACGCCAATTAATCCATGAGGGCGTCAAAGTACCGCATAGTCGAACACTCTCACAGAATTAGCAAACAATGCTGAGGACTGCAAGTTAATTAGCTAAATTATTCAACAACGGAAATCTATTCAATTTTTTCAGAATGGGAAACAATATACTTCAATGCAATTCTGGAATTGATCGAGTTCCATAGTTATCAGATAAACAAGGAGCAATTATTTTTGTAAAACATTTTTTAATGGCGTTCAAAGACCTTTATTCATGCGGACTGTTCAGTGGAAGCAAAATTATGTCTGCTGTTGTATTATTTTGTTAAGGACTATGCTACACCATTGTATTCTACAATGTCAGACTTGTATAGACTTTCCTCACAAAATGTCATGTAATGTTCTCATTGAACAGTCTGTTGACTAATAAAGAGCAAAGAGCAGCTAACATCGGGTATAATGAAGCCATTCTAGTTAAAGAAAGTTCAAAATCTCAGATCTCACCTTGACCCTGGACACGGAGCCCCTCCTCTCCTCCTCTTGTGTCCTCCCTCCATCTCTCGCTCTCTCTGGTCGTCAGGGAGTGGTGTCCCCACGGAGCATGGAGGCCCGCCCCCACACGCCATGGCCGCTGACTGCTCCGCCCCCTCCTCCCCCGTGGTCCTTGTCCGACTCGGGCTGGCTCTGGGCGCGTTCCGGCTTAGGGTTGGGGGTGCAGGGCGGGTCCGGCTGCTGGACGGACATGGTCCGCCGCAGGTGTGTGCGCTTACACAGGAAGTCGGGCTTGGCTGACAGGCCGAAGGAGCCCTTCCTCAGAACCATCCGCACTGAGGAGCTCTTCTTGGGTCTGGTCCTGTGGCCGAACTGGAGAGAGGACAGGTGCACCGCATAGCCCTCGCTCAGGAACTGGAGGGAGGGAGGGAGAGGAGGGAGAGAAGGAGGGAGAGAAGAAGAGAGAGAAGGAGGGAGAGAAGGAGGGAGAGAAGAAGAGAGAAGTAGGGAGAGAAGGAGGGAGAGAAGGAGGGAGAGAAAGAGGGAGAGAAAGAGGCAGAGGAGGGAGAGAGATGGAGAGAAGGAGGGAGAGAAGGAGTGAGAGAAGTAGGGAGAGAAGAAGGGAGAGAAGTAGGGAGAGAAGAAGGGAGAGGAGGGAGAGAGTTGGAGAGAAGGAGGGAGAGAAGGAGGGAGAGAAGGAGTGAGAGAAGTAGGGAGAGAAGAAGGGAGAGAAGTAGGGAGAGAAGAAGGGAGAGGAGGGAGAGAGTTGGAGAGAAGGAGGGAGGGGAAATCCATTCCGATATTGGTAGAAAGCAAAGAAGAGTGACAGGAAAGGAGAAAAGTCACAGACCCAAATAGATACGTCGTTTTTTTCATCAATACTTATTAGTCAAAGCCTCCATTAACTCGGGGATGAGCAAATGGGATTAAAGAGGGGCTTGTGTACCTGGCATTGATTCTGGTACTTCTTGGAAGGTCTGCCCACTATATAAATCTGGGAGGGGTTCAGACCCAGCATGTTGTACACTGAGATGTCCTTCATAGAGCCGTAGGCGGAGTTGATCTTTATGTGACACTGCCAAAGAGAATTGAAGGAAGGGGAGGGAGGAGGGCAGAGAAAGGAGGGATGGGGGACGAGGAGAGGAGTTGTTAGTGGTGCGTCTGGCAGACTGATGGGCTGCAAGTAACGTGGCACACTGGGTGGCTGACACAACGACGGTGCCAATGCGATGGCTCCGAAGGTGGTGCGAAAGATAGAGCGAAGGAGAGTGAGACATGGAGAGAGGGAGACGGGGAGCGATGGAGAGAGGGAGAGATGGATTTCATATTCGAACGTTTTTATTGGGCCGTTAAAAAAGTCCAGGCACCCACCAGTTACACCATCTGGAAATGAGAAAACGAGAAAACCTACTTAATCAAATTGATCAAATAAACCGATTCAAAATAAATGAGCTAATGAACACCGCTGGTTACAAATGATGCGGTCGAGAAGGACCGAGAGCGATAGATGAAGAGCGACAGAGAGTGAATGAGCGCCAGAGAGAGGTAGAGAGAGTGTGTTTACATCTTGAACCAGGTTCCTCAGGAAGATGGTCTTCTGGCGTAGAGGGTCGTGAACCAGCCCCTCGGAGAAGAAGATCATGCCCTGAGGGAAGTTGTGCTGGGACAGCCAGGACACCACACGCTGCTTCTGCATGTCTGGACGACCTGTTATATAGATGATCAGGTAGCCCAGATCCTGCCAGTGCCTGAGGACACACACACAGACACACACACACACACACACACACAGACACACACAGACACACACACACACACACAGACACACACAGACACACACAGACACCAAAAATCTGTTATTTCTGTGTGATTCATCGTTCTGTAGCGATAGTTCGTTCCAGTCTCCATTTTTCTCCTCAGATAAATTTACATGACAGAATAAACGAGTCATATTTCAAACTGAACAGATGACTCGCTTCAGGGATCCTCTCCTGTTCATTCATCACTTTCTAGACGTGCCTTCGTTACACGCAAACGCGCCCACGAATGCACACGCGCTCAGGTGCACACAGACACACGCACCGCAATCACGCACGTGTCCGTGTGCTGGCGTTACCTGACAACGTCCACCGCCCCGGGCCGGACCTTCGGGTCGCTTCCCATGATGGAGACGCTGGCAGCGAAGGAGCCGTCGATGCTGAACACCACGCACTCCATCCCCCGAGGCAGCACCGTGAGGTAGGCCTCAGCGCTCGTCTGATCCCCCCTGAACACCGACGGAGGGAGAGAGGGAGGGAGACGGTAAGGAAGAAGAGATGGAGGGATTAGAAGGGCCTCCCCCCCCCACCAGGTGCCTGCAGGGGGGCCATCCACTCCAGGTAAAGTACCAAAGCTCTCCAGCGGCAACGCTGCTACTTCAATCCCACCCTGGGAGACCCAGAGGGACGTGGGTGAGTGTCTGTGAGGAGCAGGAGCAGGGGGGAGGGCTTACTTGACCACCATCTTGATGGGGTAGACTCCCAGGGCCAGTTTCTTGCTCTTGGGGATGGTGTAGGTGACCCTGCCGCTGCTGTTGGTCACCTCCGTGCCAAAGTGGACCCAGCGGCCAGACTGGGGCTGAGTCATCAGGAAGATGTCCACCTGACACAGGACCACAACAAGCTCAGCAGGCAGCCTGACAACAGCCAGCCAGCAACACACGGATGACTTTACATATTTACATACGAGCGTAATTCATTTAGGAATCCATTAATTTAGTCATTTAGCAGATGCTCTTATCCAGAGCGACTCACAGGGGCATTCCCCCTGAGCCATGTAGGGTGAAGTGCCTTGCCCAAGGACACAATGTCATGTTGGCACGGCCTCGGGTTCGAACCAGATACCTTCTGATTACTAGCTTGACTCCCTAACCGCTCAGCCACCTGACATTCATTCATAATGGGAGTGTTCTACGTTCTCTGGCAAAGATTCGGTCGGTTTAAGTGAATCCTTTAACGAACGAACGTCTGTATATTGGCCATGATCGTGTCGGACCACAGATTGCCTCTACACTCCACCCAGGAGGTCATAACAGGATGCAGGCGAGGACGCCCGTCGCAGGGAGCGCTCACCTTCTCCCCAGTCAGAGTCACCATGTCCAGGGGGCCGTACATGAAGCGACCGACCAGGGTCTGAAGACCCTCCTCCGTGGAGATGACGTCATTCACCCGGTGGTTACTGGTGACATTCTACAGAAAAGAGAGAGAGAGGGAGGGGAAGAGAGAGGTAGACAGAGAGAGGGAGGGGGAGAGAGAGGGAGGGAGAGAGAGAGGGAGGGAGAGAGAGGGAGGGGGAAAGAGAGGGAGAGAGAGAGGTAGACAGAGAGAGGGAGAGAACACGGGATGAAGGATAGAGGGAGGGAGGGAGGAAGGTAAGATTCATACTTGCTCTGTCTGGCTTGCTTCATCCAACCTTCCATCAATCAATCCTTCCAACATATTGGAAGTTATCGATGAGCCAAAAAAGGCTGTCACTAAGAAGACCCTGGTCTGGAGTATGGAGGTGCCATTCATCACATTTCCTACACACTGAGCCTGAGACGAGTGCAGTTCCCCGTCTCACCCCTAGGGGGTGTCACATCTCTGTTGTGTCTGGTAGCAAAGCTCTGCGTCGTTCCCTTACCACCACTTGCCATGCCACCAGGCAGACAGAGCCTCTCGCACAGAGAGCACCTCTCTCTCTCTCTCTCTCTCTCACACACACACTCACACACACACACCCACACACACCTACACACACACATACCTACACACACACACACACCTAGACACCTACACACACACACACCCACACACACCTACACACACACATACCTACACACACACACACACATACACACACACACACCTACACACACACGCACACCTACACACACCTACAAACACACCTACAAACACACCTACACACACACAGGGTTTTCCCTGCTTATCACACGCGCCCTGCTGTACTTTCATTTTTGGCACGTCACTTTGGATACTAGCAATGCACCATGAATAAAATGTAAAATGTCAGTGTGATCGTAATCCCAGCCTCCAGTCTGCAGATGCGGTCTAGGTGTTATGGAGGGTGACTTTACATAGTTAGCGTTCAGGGTTAATTCACTTTACTGTGTCACGTATTGCTACACAGACATACGGTGTCGTCGAAGATCACGTTTAGCTCCATTTACACTGTTGGAACACAGAAGTCAATCAACTTAATTCCGATGATTCACGGTCTAACAAGGCTACTAATCGGTTCCAGGCGTCACGCTAACTGATTAAGCTGGTCGATTATTAACCCTTGCCAGGGCTATGTCATCTGGGCACAATGGTGTCACACATACACACACACAGATAGACAGGATGCTCAGGATTGTCAGAAACAAGCAGAAAAAGATACACAAACCAGGGCAAGAACCCTTAAAGAAGACACCCACCCACTCACACACAGACCCCTACTCAGAAGAGCGAATGAGCTGCAGTGTTGGCCCCCTGCCGTGACCCTGTGGTGAACAGGAAAAAATCCACAGCAGTGGCTCTCCTCCATCGGCGACAAACAGCCCCTCGTCAGGAGAGACCCCAAGCTGCTCTCTCTCTCCCTTTTTCACCTCTCCCCCCCCCTCTCTCTCTCTCCCCCTCTCTCCAGCTTTTCTCTCCCTCTTTCACTCCCTCTCTTCCACTTTCTCTCTCCCACTCTCCCCCCTCTGTCTCTCTCCCCCCTCACTCTCTCTCTCTCTCCAGCTTTCTCTTCCTCTTTCACTCCCCTCTTCCACTTTCTCTCTCCCACTCTCCCCTCTCTCTCTCCTCCTCTGGGGGAGCCAGCTGTGCTTGGCCACAGTCAATACTCTCCAGCAGGGAGAGACAAAAAAAGACTTCCCAGGTTCTATTCAGACGAGGACTGCAGTTCTCCAGAGTGTAACAGTGCTCTGCTCAGCGCTCACACCAGCCCGAGGCCCCAGTCCTGTCGGAGGCAGCGGGGGCTTTACGTGGGCTTTACGTGGGCTGGAAGGTCCACAGGTTTAAATATAGAAGCGATCGTGAGAGCCTGGGAGAAAACATGCTTTATGAAGGGCGAGAGGCTGAGTCGGAATGAGATTCTTTTTATCAGGAGAAGAAAGAGCTGGCGCAGAAATAAACAACTGACCTTGGCCTACAAAGTCATACTTCTTTGAGACAAAGATTGCAATTGTGTTGTTTTGCAATCCTGGCGATACAAGGTGCTATCTTGCATTACGACACACTCCTCACAAGGCTCATCCCCTCTAGAAAACCTTTCAAATATCCGTGTAGGTCTGTTCAAAGGAGAAGTTTATTTTTAGCTTGACTGGAGAAAACCCAAGGCTACTGCGGCAGAAGCGTTCACGCAGGGTGTGTGTGTGACAGTTGGAAAACGCGTCCACAAATCTGCGAGCGGATTCAAGTCACATTCTGGCTGAGAAGAAATCTCAGTCAAATGTTGGAAATCTCATAATTATCGTAGTCCAAAGTGTTACCATCAAATATTCATTGCCCCCCCCCCCCCACTGTGCGACTGGGTTTTTAAATGAGTACGAGCTCTTAAGCACGTTCCCTGCCGCACACTGTCCTGGACTCTCTGCTAACACGGTGTGGTCTGTGGGGCACAGTGCCCCCCCCCAGAGTCCCCCCATGGGGGCCCCCCCTCGCCGTCCCCCACCCTGGGCAGCGGGCCAGTTCTCCTACCCTCAGCTTGACGTGAGTCCTCCTCCTCAGCCACTTCTCTCTGGGGTTGGATGGGGAGAAGGGGGCGGAGTCCAGGCTGTCAGCTTCCTGGGTCTTCACGCAGTCGGTGCGCATGAGCTGCCACACACACACACACAGACACACACACACACTCCGTTACTCCACAGCGGCTCAGATCAACACAGCGTAGTAACGCGTCACCTACTGCGGGTCACTTCACAGCCCTTCAGCACCTGATAACCTGTGTGAAGAGGAAACAGCCAATCAGACGACGCGTCCGCCAGACAATAGTCCTGATCCAGAGCTCCTTCACGCAGGGAGGAACCTGCGACAGCAGCTGTGTCCGCAGGGCCCCCCAGGGCGTCCCAGCTGCAAGCTCATTTGCTGGACGGAGGCGCAGCGAGAGCCAGAGGACGACGACAGGCTTAATCAGAACGGAGGAGGAAATGACTCTCAGACCTCCAGGAAGTGTACATCTATCTGTAACCCAATCAGAAGAGCATCCACCGTGCCGACGAGCGCTTAATGATGTGCTGTTAAAGAGGTATTTAACATAGCATAAGGGGGCTTTTTTTACCTTCCAGCAACATCAAAGGTTTTCTACTACAGATTCTGTATTTTATGCTTGGCCATGACGTAAGACAATTATTCCTGGATTTGAGAGAGCAGACAGGTAATAAGCATGCTGCGATCTGGCAGGCTTTAATGGGCAGCCCAAGACCCATAGGAATCCAGTGATGGGATATTGATTGGAGCTCTACGATAACGATCACTAGCTTTATTAGCCTCACAGTGGAGATAGTACTCAGTATCTCCAACAGGCTGCTCTGCTGTTCCTCGTACATCCTCTCCCAAGACACACACACACACAGACACACACACGCGCGCACACACCCAGACACTCCAGTCACATGTAGCTGCAGGCAGAAATGGAGGAAGGTGTTTTTTTTTCTTCCCAGCATCCTGGAGTGATGTGTTCTAATGACCAGGTTAAAGGCTGCATCTTAGTGGCTTTAATAGGACATGATCCTGCCGTCACTTGGTTTCTGTTAGGGTCTCAAAAGAATCAACGAGAGGATGACCCACGGGAGCGGCGTCTGCTAAATGACTGTAACGTAAACGTAAGTGTGTGAGTGTGTGTGTGTGTGTGTTTGGAGCTCACCTGGCGCAGCACGAAGGCGGCCACATCTGTGGACTCCCAGTAGGAGGCGTGGAAGAGGTGGGGCAGAGCCACGGTGGGGAAGGAGGTGAGAACGTCCGGGCAGTACAGAGCGTAGTCCAGACGCTTGGAACCCCACCAGCTGCTGGAGACTGGAGCACACACACACGTACACACACACAAGCACACACACACAGACACACAAACAAACAAACACACACACACACACACACTTATCAAGATCGTTTCTGTTTAGGGAGTCAGGTGGCTCACTGGTTAAGCGGTGATTGGAAGGTTGCAAGTTCGACTCCCGGCTACAGCTGCATGGCGTTGTGTCCTCGGGCAAGGGACTTCACCCTACTTGCCGCAGGAGGGAATGTCCCTGTACTAGTTTCTCTGGATAAGAGCGTCTGCTGAATGACTAAAATGTAAATGTTTAGGCTCTTAAAAGCAGCCAGTAGTGTGGGAGGTTGATCAGCGATAACTCAGCCTAGATAACTGCAGAGTAAAAACAAGCACCACTGTCCCCTGCTTGGCCTTTTGTTCTGCCTGGTAGATGAGCCCTCCCACTCACTGTTGGTGATGGTGTTGGCCAGCCGGCCAATCGAACAGCCGGACATCTCGCTGTCCACGCTGGTGACGCTGGCCCTGCGCCCTGGGCCTCCCCCTCCTCCGTTACCTCTCCCTCCTCCAGCCTTGCCCCCGCCGTCTGCCTCGGAGGGGGGCTTCCCCGCCGGCTCCCCGAGACTGGGCCCCCGCAGGAACACATCGGGGTGGCTGTGGATCCCGTCAGCTGGAGGGGAGGGCGGGGGGGGGGGGGGGGGTCAAACATCAGGCAGGCAAAGGAAGGCAAAGGAAGGCTTCAAACTATCAACACCAGTCACTTCTGTGGGAAAGAAATCTGCCAGAGAGTTTCTGGGTGTCCACTGTTCAGGTATTGACCGGCTTTGTTGCTGAAGAGGGAAATCAGACAGACATGTGGGACTAAGAGGGCCCCTTCCTGTCCATTACTGAGATAGTGATAAGACCAGAGCACAATGTCCCTCCCAGCCCCCGAGGTGACATGGGGGCTGTGTTATAAGGTGTTATATGGTGTTATAAGGCGTGACAGGCGTGAGGGACAAGGCTCTATCTGCTGGAGATGGCGTCCGATAGAAACGCCCAGCAGCCGTGAGAGGCTGTGACCTTTAACCTCTCAAAAGAAGACCTGAGAGGGACGCAGAAGAGCGTCAAGACCTACAACCGTGTACGAGTGATTGTTGGAGACTAGGAAGCTGAATAGATACGACTCCAGGAGCATTTGCGGTACCAGAGTCCATTAATAATTCAGTTGTAAGAAGGAACAAGTGACTGCTAGTCCAGATCAATAACACATCAATGTCTTATAAGCTCCTCTTTCAACACACAAATACACACTTTCAACTTCTCCAACACCCAGCCTAATATATTTCCTAAATCCCTGATCCCTGTCAACAAACACTGGCATCCATTATTTCTCACCCCCCCCCCCCCCCCCCCCCCCCCCCCCGAGGAGCAGAGCTGCGGTTCACTCGTTGTTCTAAAAGCCCGCATGCACGAGCCATGCGCGCGCATTTCTGAAACGAATTTGCCAGCTCTGACAACATGGTCATTAACCTCTGCTGGAACAAAAACAACTGGCGTCATGGAAACAGGCGTGTAGGAGGACGGAGGAGAGACGGAGAGAGGGAAGAGCAGAGAACACTGAATAAATGGAGACATTCCAGCGGATGGATGGCGACTGTGAGGGTCTCCCGGTCATTTACAGGACACTGCCACTATAGAAATGCCATCTCTCTGATTCATCATTCCGACCATTTCCCCTAATCTTTGTTTCCTTCTCAAAGAGCCTAATTAAATCCATATTGAGCATCTGCACAGAGAATGGTCCATTAGGTACTTCCACAGCATAGCTGCAAATACAGATCAGCGATGTCTGTGTGTGTGTGACAGAGTCTGTGTGTGTGTGTGTGTGTGTGTGTGTGACAGAGTCTGTGTGTGTGTGACAGAGTCTGTGTGTGTGTGAGACGTCTTGTCAGTCTGATGGAAGTGTTCCCTGCATACATGATGTCCATGCGAGGCGCACTGAGCCGGCAGAGCAGACAGCCAAGGTTAAAGCCCCGCCCTGATCTATGTCATTTCCTTTTCCTTTCCTCCCACAGCCTTCCACTGTGGCCCCCCCCCTGACTGGCCCTCCAGTCAGTGATCATGACAGGGGCCAATCGGACTGGCTGGGCCCTAATGTACTGTGGGTGCCCATGTGAGAGGAGAGGAGGGGCTATCGCTAGAGATAATTCCTTATCCTCCACTAGCCTGGTAACTATAATATATGACATAAAATAGAATATTTGCTCTGATGTGTGTTCGTGTGTGTGTGTGTTCATGTGTGTGCGTTCATGCGTGTGTGAAGGTGTGTTCAGTAGTGATTCATATAAGTACACAGGAAATCCCATTTCTTCCTCAGTAGGAACCTGCCCATCAAAAGACAGCAACAGCGACGGGGGGAACGCGAGCGAGTTAAACACGCCATCTAACCCCCTTCGTGCCGCCCAGATGACTTTCATCGGCGGTCTAACCGGCGCGTCCGAGAGGCTCCTCCCCCTGGCCGCTGTACGACGCCCACAGCTGCTGCTGATGCAGACAGACATGAGCAGAGCAGACATGATACTGGCCCAGGGCCTTGCTGGACAGCAACATTCAGACTGGGAAAAGGAGCACATAGAGATCTGGAGTTAACTAGAGAGACGCAACGAGAGAGCTAGACAAAACAAACATCCAGGATGACGTCAGACGCGTCTGAGATCAAAGCAAAGATTGCGCTTCCTGTGCAGGGAGGAGATAATCCATTTACGGAAACGACAAAGAACGATCTGAAGCGTGAAACGCAATCTCTGTATTCCAGTCAGATGATCGGCTCTGGATCGGATGCGTTTCGGAGGCTTGCTTTTTGTCTTCTGACACCCCCACACATGCCGGAATGTGCTCTCTTAAAATGAGTCCTTGTCTTCTCCTCTCCTGTGAATTCCTTCATCTTCCCTCAGTCCTGACAGTGACATTGTGTTCACGGCACATTGTCTTCACGGCTTACTTAACACAGAGAGACACACACACACACACACACACTCGACACAGGAATTATGTGCGCTGTATGAAAATCGTGTCGGAGGGTGAACCGCAAGGATAGAGTGAAAAACACAAGACGTTTTTATTCTCTTTTTTCTTTTTCACTTGTTCCTTTTATTCTTTTTTTTTTTGTCTGGAAGACTATTACAAAACAGGAAATAAAGAGAGTCGTGAGGAGCGAGAGAGGCAGAGATTGGTGGGGTGCAGTAAGGACAGGGGACGGGGGGACGGGGGGACAGGGGACGGGGGGACGGAGTCTGGGGGGCCAGATGGAGGCAATCAGGATGGAAATTGAAGCTCTGTGGTTCACAGTGAGAAGTGGATAAAGAAAGGAGACAAGTGTCTCTCCCACTCTCTACAAGCCTCACCCAGCCTCTACAAGCCTCACCCAGCCTCTACAAGCCTCACCCAGCCCCCACAAGCCCCTCCCACTCTCTACAAGCCTCACCCAGCCCCCACAAGCCCCTCCCACTCTCTACAAGCCTCACCCAGCCTCTACAAGCCTCACCCAGCCTCTACAAGCCACACCCAGCCCCCACAAGCCCCTCCCACTCTCTACAAGCCTCACCCAGCCCCCACAAGTCCCTCCCACTCTCTACAAGCCTCACCCAGCCCCAAGCCCCTCCCAGCCCCCACAAGCCCCTCCCAGCCTCTAAAAGCCTCACCCAGCCCCCACAAGCCCCTCCCTGCCTCTGGTCTCTTGAATCACCACCCCCCCCCCCTCCCCCAAGGAAGACATGAGAGTTTAATAGCCAGGCACTCTGTTCATTATTGATAGACGCAGTAATGTATCTGGCATTTGCTGAGTCAAATCTCTGTGGACCATTAGCAACTTGCCTCACCACCCTATCATGAACACGAGCACACCAAGTTAATGTCTAATATGTGACACGTTACACTTAAGTCTCACACATCCGAATCTGATGAGGCTCTCTTGGTCATGGCAGCACTAATGCCTGCCTTCCAGCCTGGACGTATATATGAGTGTGTTTGTACGAGCGTGTATATGTACCCATCAGTGACTTTTAATTGAATGCATATTTTGACAACTCCTCGCTGTTGCGAGATGCAGTGTCATAATTAAAGCTCATCAGAACAGGGAGCTGCGAGAGAGAGAGAGAGAGAGAGAGAGAGAGAGAGAGAGAGAGAGAGAGAGCGTGCGGCAGTCTCTCTCTCTCCTCACACTCCGCCCACCTGCCCAGCAAGAGACCCAGTGCTAATAACATGGGTGATATCCCAGCTATAAACAAACACTTAAGCCTAACCGCCAGTCCTCTGTTTATTATGCAGGAGCGTGTTGTTTATGCGGTCTGCTAGCAGTGGATTTATAAGGTTTAAAAGGTAGTTTGCACATGATAAACATCAGCGGTGGTTTAACGTTGTTATTGTCATTAGGAATTTGTAGTTTGGTGTCAGAGGTTTCTGAGACAGGAAGCGTCTAATCCACCGCTGATGTTGAGATTGTGGCACTCCGCTGTGTGTGTTAACGAACGGCGCACACGCAGATCGACACCCCAAGGGATAATTGCGCACGCACCACGCTCACACAGGTGAGCACACAGACACACACAAACACACAGACAAACACGCACAGACAAACACACGCACAAACACAGAAACACACACAAACACACACACACACACACACACAGACACACACACACACACAGACACAGACAAACACACACACAGACACAGACAAACATATACACACACACACACACACACACACACAGAGACAAACACACACACAAAGACCCAAAAACACACACAGAACATACAGACATGGCCTATTTTCCGGGAGAGCGCCAGGCTGACAGAGTTTTCCGGCAGTCGCGGCAGGATGTGTCAGAACTGCTCCTGAAGTGTGCCTCCGAGTCCCCAGAGGAACCTACGGAACATTCTAGAAATAGATCAGCGCCTAATTAAAGAGAGGGAAAGTCTCTGCCCTACCTACCACAGACCCCCCACCACCGCCCATCTCCACCCCCCACACTGCTTCTGAAATGCCTTTCCTCCCTCCTCTCCTGAGGGGATCACAGTGCTGAGGCCTCTGCCTCCAGCACTGCCATGCCCTCGCTCGCATGCCGAGTGATCCGAAGAGGGACGTTGTGGAGAAAAGGTGCGGCTCCGAGGATGAGTTAGATATCACGTTCAAAGAGCAGGATTGAGGTGCCAGAGTGGTACGTTCCTGCAGCACTGCTAGTACAAACAGACTAAGACGATCTCCACCTTCTACCCCAGGGGTGGGCAATCCTGGTCCTCGAGGGCCGCTGTCCTGAAGGTTTTAGATGTTTTCCTGCTCCAGCACACCTGATTCAAATGAATAGTCATTATCAGGCTTCCACAGAGCTCGATGACAACCTGTTCATTAAAATCAGGTGTGCTAGACTAGGGAAACATCGAAAACCTTCAGGACAGCGGCCCTCGAGGACCAGGATTGCCCACCCCTGTTCTACCCTCTCTCTGGTGTGTGTGTGTGTGTGTTTGTCTGTGTCTGTGTGTGTGTGTTTCTGTGTGTCTGGATGTGTATGTGGGTTTGTTTGCGTGTGCGCGCGCGTCTGAGAACAGAACCCCAACGTTCCCTCCACTTGAAGCATTCCGGCGTGCTTAAGATTCCACGGACGTCTGACACGAGTTGAAATTCCCGACCAAAGTCAAGCCATTAGCGCGCCGACACAATAAGACCAGCTTGCAGGCTGCACAAACATTGGATCCCTTAGCCTAACATCCTGTTTAACTCCCCGCATGTGTGTACACGTACGCGCGCGCGCGTGTGTGTGTTTGAGCCGTCTCACCTATGAGAGTGGAGCGGCCGTCCCCCAGGGGGTAGCGCTGGTAGCGGGGCACGGCGAAGGGGGGCAGCCTGTGGAAGAGGGGCTGGAGCAGGGGCTCCAGCCTGGAAGCGGACGGGTCGGAGGGGTAGAACAGGTTGAAGATCTGGGAGCACGATGGCCGGAGGTGGCTCGCTGCAGGACCACGGACAGCAGCCGTCAGGACAAACAGCCATTATGTTCTAGCTTTAATCACAGTGAATGTTGGCATAGCGAGAGTGGATAGGCTGGTCTGATGGTGTATTGTCCGTTCCCATAACAGTGTGATCCTGGTCTATGTGTGGTCCATTTGAAAACAACAGAGACAAATATCCTGGTCCCTTTGTTTTTAAGGAACCAGCTTCATTGTGAGGTTCACTAAGAATGTGACTGTGCAGAAATATGTGTGTGTGAGTGTATTTGTTGCGTGTGCAAGGGTGTGTAAATGGATGCAAGTATGTGTGAAAGTGTGAATTTCTGCGACCAGGCATGAAAATGTGTCTGTGTGTGTGTGTGTGTCTGTGTGTGTGTGTGTCTGTGTGTGTGTCTGTGTGTGTGTGTGTGTGTATGTCTGTGTGTGTCTGTGTGTGTGTCTGTGTGTGTGTGTCTGTGTGTGTATGTGTGTGTCTGTGTGTGTCTGTGTGTGTGTGTCTGTGTGTGTGTGTCTGTGTGTCTGTGTGTGTGTGTGTCTGTGTGTGTCTGTGTGTCTGTGTGTGTGTGTGTGTGTGTGTGTCTGTGTGTGTGTTCTCCCGTCAGCACCTACCCTGTACAGCAGGTAGAACAGTGCGTCTCATGGCTAGCACCAGGCCCAGGGGGCAGCCCAGCAGGAAACACTCTGATACCTCGAAGTCGAACCAACCAGGGTTCAGAACCAGGCTGGTGTCACTGCCTGGATGAAGCTCCACTCCATCCTTCATTAGGCTGCAGAGAGGGCCACAAGACACACACACATACACACAGACACACACACACACACACACACATACAGACACACACAGACACACAGACACACAGACACAAACATACACAGACACACAGACGCACAGACACACACATACATACAGACACACACATACAGACACACACACACATACACAAACATACAGCAGTTACAGCATCGTGTTTATCCATACAGTCTGGTTGTAATCTGAGTGCTCTGTGTTTATCACAGTGCTCAGTAGGCGTATTGGGAGCACATGGTCCCCAGCTAGCTAGCTAGCGCTGTGTGAGTGGACGTGTATGAGGAGCGTAAGTTAGCCCTCTAATGCTGTGGGAAACAGCATTTGTATGGGGAACATGTCAGACAGCTAGCCGGCCCTTCCATCGATCTGACGCAGGCCGAGGAACTCTCCGATCTCCCTCCAGCAGAGGGAGGGGATCCAGACAGGCTTACGCATGTTTGAACAGCCCCGCCTGCCTCAGACCCAGGCACCAGACAAAGACCACCTACCCTGCCCTCGACACCCACCCGGCCTCGACACACGCTCCTTCCTAGTCAGGTTCAGTGGGGGGGGTAGGGGGGTAGGTGTGGAGGAGTGGGCCTTCGACGTCTGCCCGCTCACTCATGTTCTCTCCTGTCCTCCCTGACTTCCTCTCTCTCCCTACCCCTCTACCTCTCTCTCTCACTCACTCTCTACCCCGCTCGCCCCTCCCTCCCTCCAGCACAAACTGCAACCTGTTTTCATGCCCATCCTCAATCCTGTAAACGTCCACCTCAAGCTTTCTGTCAGAGAGTGGGAGACAGACTGAGAGACAAGCAGACAGACCGCACTCTACACCTGACCGGACCTCCACCAGCCACTCTCTCCCTCCGTTTCCACAGGGAAGTGAAGGGGGGTCGAGGATGTTGCTGTTAGCATAGAGCCTTGGGGGAAATTTCCCGGTTTGGGTTAAATCAGAGCGGAGGAAAGGAGGAGCCTCCTGACATGGACCTGACCCACAGGCAGACGAGCTGGGCTCCATGAGTCCCTGAGCGGGCTGCTGCCTGGGAAACAGGCTTCTAATACGGCTTCGAAGGGCCGCCGCGTGACCCGTGAAGCCCAGCAGGAGCTGCAGGAGCCTGGACAGTTCCAGGGAAAGAGGAGGGGGGGGGTCGCCCATCCCTACGCTCAGCCTCGCTCGCTGTCTAATGAACAGAATGAGAAGTAGGGTTGGGGTGGCAGGAGAGAGGGAGGGGGGGGGGGGGCGTTGCCATGGACATCTAGTGGCGTAGGAGAGTTGTGGCAGGGCTGGTGCGAAATTCGCCAAAGCGTGCCGGGGGGGGGGGGGGGAGGGGCGGGCAGCGCGGGCAGCGGGCAGCGCGGCAGCAAGCCCCACCCACGTGCAGGGCTCCCATGCACCCTTGCACAGGAAAGGCTATTTTTAGCCCGGTGCAGTCAGGCAGACAGACACACAGAGCCCATCTCTGCTGCTGGTATTGATTGCAGGAGGGAGAAGAGTGACACATTCCAGAGGCGGTCAAGGTCCAGAGAGACCTGCATGACCCAGCGCTGACATCATCGATGGAATGACGTCCAGCCAGACAACACAGAGTTATTATCAATATGAAGGCAGGACTCCATCCAAGATCCTGGCTACATTATCTCCTGTGTTAAACCACCAGGAGCAGGACTGTTTCGTGTGGCGCAGTCGGTTAGGGTGTCGGGTCAGTAATCAGAAGGTCCCTGGTTCGAACCCCGGCTGTGTCAACATGACGTTGTGTCCTTGGGCAAAGCACTTCACCCTACTTGCCTTAGCGGGGAATGTCCCTGTACTTGCTGTAAGTCGCTCTGGATAAGAGTGTCTGCTAAATGACTAAATTTGAGTACATGCATGTGTGTGTGTGTGTGTGTGTGCCGTCTACCTGCTGAAGAAGCTGTGATGCTGCCCTGTGGAAAAGGTGTCTCCGTCGTACGAGTCGCTCTGCTTCCTGTTGAGCAGCTGACGGCTGGGGGCGTGTCCTTCGCTGGGGGCGGAGATATCGATGTTGCTCTTGCTGAGCCTCTTGCTGGAGCCCAGGCCCGGGCTAGCTTCTCCCAGCAGCCCCGGGGAATCCTGCGAGGGAAGAAGAGAGCATGGGACACAAGCTCACACACACACACACACACACACACACACACAAACTCTCCCACCATGTAGGTAACGAAAGGGAGAGCCGATATTGCTGCTATTTAGCTTGCAGGAGAAATCGTGGGCTCGGGTCTGGGAGATACTATTGATTTAGGATGTTTTCAAGGCTGTCATGATATCAATTCTCCCAAGTTTTGACTTTCCAGGAAAGGTGAAATGAAGGTTGAGGCTAAAAGGGAGATGAGACAGAGGAAGTTAGGAGTGGAGGAGAAGCGATGGGGGGTGGGGGGGGGGGGGCGGAGTTGGAGAAGAGGAGAAAGGAGAGAGGGAGGTGGTGACTGACAGGCAGCCCAGGGGAGGGCTGTGGAGCTCGCTGGTTTTAAACGAAGATGACAAGGCAGTTTAACTGAGGACAGGCGGGCGGAGGACAGACTCGCAGCAGGACCAGGGAACAGATGAGCCACAGGGGACCATACAGAACTGGGAGGAGAGAGACCTTCACGAAAACGCTGAGAGTTTCCCTTCTGTCACGGGAGGATGGCTGAAGCCACAGTGACAATGACATTGACATTTTAGTCCTTTAGCAGACACTCTTATCCAGAGTGACTTACAGTAAGTACAGGGACATTCCCTCCTGAGGCTAGTAGGGTGAAGTGCCTTGGTCAAGGACATAACGTCACGTAGCCACAGCCGGGAATCAAACTTACAACCTTTCGAGTCCAACGCCTTAACCGCTGAACCACCTGACTCCCTGACAATGACATGACTGTATCTGTAGACTCGCTAGCCAAACCTAGAAATTGCTGTCGTGATCTCCTACCTTGAGGCTGTCGTTGCTGTTGCTGCTGCAGTTGTCGGGGCTGCTGTGTCTCTGGCGACTGCTGAAACACAGGGCGTCGAAACACAGCACCCCGCCCACACAGTCTCCCATCAGGCACACCTGGTGGGAGGAGAACACACACACCCACACACAGGAGCGTGAGCGCAGAGAGAAACTGATTTTGAAAGTCTCGCCCCGGCTCAATCAGCATAGCCAAGCCTGGATGGCAGCAGGTAGATCCGAAGTCCTCATCTGAGGAGACTCGCCCAGCAGGCTAGATGTCAATAAGACACTTCATTAAGACTGAAAGAACAGCACTGTCCTCCATAATTGTGTTGACGTGCATGAATTGTACGGATGCCCCTGATTTAGTTTTCTCAATTGTGCCGCAAATACATAACACCACCGCAGCGGAGCGAGAAGGGTTACGTTTGCACGTCCGAAGACGCAGAAAGGAATATTCCGGCACAGTTCTCTAGAGCGGGTGGAGTTTGTGACAGAGGTAGCATGTGTTTCCAGGGGGAACGCCGTCCATTAAGCTAACCCACGGCCCACTTCTAAATCAAGAACCACTTCCCCAAATCATTAGCTCAGACTAAACTGTCGGCAGCATGTGATTGGATGTGACTCGTAAGATGTGAGTGACCCTCTCCTCCCCTGTTGGCCTTGCTCGCCGTGACTCATCCCTGGTGACTCACGTGTGTGTTTGTGTGTCTGTGTGTGTGTGTGTGTGTGTGTGTGTGGGGGGGGGGGGGGGGGGGGGTTGACGCACCTGCCCGGAGAAGCCCTGTCCGTCCTGGGACTGCAGGAAGCTGTGGTACACCTGGTTGGCGCGGGCGATGACGGTTGCCACAGCGTCCTGGTAACGCGGCGCGGCGATGGCGAGGAGGGGGAGGGCCGCCAGAGGGAGGTGGTCCACGCTGCTGGACACGCAGCTCTCGTCGTAGCTGTACGGGTTCAGGCTAGAGGACGGAGAGAAGGAGGGAGAGAAGAGAGCGGGAGGGAGTGAAAAACGGCTTTAGCTCGTGGGCGAGGATCCTCAAATCAATGTGTTGCCATAGTTCTGTGATTGTGTCGCCAGTCTATGTCAGCCTGTGCTTGTCTGAATGATACCTTGACATTCATCAAGAGCAGCCAGAGCATGGAAGGGGAATTACAAATGGAATTGGGCAGGAAGTCTCCAAATGGGGAAAGATTCTTCTAGAACACAGCCTGGGGATTATTAAAAGATGGCTTTCCCTTAAAGATGTTTGATCAGCATGTCCTTGGATATCCTGAATTCACTCTCTCTCTCCCTCTCTGTCTCCTGTTTCCGAACAGTCTGACAGGCTGGCAGGCGAAACTGGAAAAGCTGATAATCTTTAATCCGTCGCCTGCCTGCTCAATTTCTCCACTCTGTCTTCTTTTAGACAGAACCAGCTAAATGGAGACTGAGGGTGTGTGTGCGTGTGACAGAGAGATGGGTGGGTTCCTATCCTCAGGGATGAAAGGCATGATTAGTAAAGTGACACAGGTCGCAGCGTGGAGGACACGGCGTGTGCGTTAGTGTGCGCACAATCACGGGTGCGTGTGCGCGTGTGCGTGGAAATCCCGGCTAGCGACAGCACACACGGTCCAGACTTTACAGCGTGGGGAAGGACAAGAAGGACGGGAGCAGCGCCGTGCGCTCTCCTCAAGCAACTGGAGCGGCCCTGCTGTCATCCATCAGCGAGCGGCCTGTCGGAGGACGCGGCGGCGAGCGTCACTCCACGGGTGATGTACGGCCGCGGCCACCTGCTCTCTCATTAATAAGAGCCAGACACACGTGGACAGAGCTCCCAGGTAGCTGGGCACGCGAGGAGGGGGCGTCAAACAGGCTCATGGCTCGTGTCGCGGGCTGGCCCTGAGCGAGCCTAGCTGTGCAAGAGTCAAGCAGGGGCTGGTTGCTGTCATGTTGACACAGACCCCTGCTGCTAGTTTGGGACACACAAAGACACACACACACACACAACACTACCAAAACAGTCATAAGGGACACGGCCTATTTACATGGTTGCAGTCCAGCCCAGGTCCAGACAGCCTGTTCCCACTGGCCCCAGCCAGGCTTGCTGCCTCTCCCCTCCAGGTTCACTTGCCACGGTGAATAATTAGTCATCTGTTTATAACACCTGCTCTTGATGACAATGAGTCACACTCATTGTTCCTCACACAAGTTCCTCAGCTACAGGAATTGATGTGGTTTAGTTAGTTTCTTTAGACATTGCCTGTGGCAAATGTAATTAGTCACCATCTTGTGCTTGGAAGTACGTTTGAGAGCTCATTTCCAGGATTTGTTGTTATAGTTTGTTTAAACTAAATTAGAAAGATTTTTTTAGCATCCCACAGGGGAAGCTTTTAACGTCCAGTGATCAATCGTTCAGAAAGGTGCAAGAATCAACTGCCAGCCCAGCACCTGCTTCTCTCTCTTCCTTCTCTCTCTCTCCTCTCTGTCTCTCTGTCTCTCCTCTCTGTCTCTCTCTCTCTCTCTCTGTCTCTGTAAACTTCCTAGGCCAGTGTTTTGATTGCCAATTAAGAGAACCGCTACAGCCAAAACGTTCAAGATTTGGTTTAAAAAGTAATGAGGTTGACATGGCAACATCAATAGAGCCGCACTCCCTTGATAGACTGAGGGAAACGAAAGAGAGACGGGAGGAAAGAACGGGAAAGAGCGAAAGATGCGGTGAGAGCGAAAGACGGAGAGAAAGACAGAGGACAGAGAAAGAGAGACAGACAGAACGAGAGCGAGAGAGACAGACAGACAGACAGACAGAGAACGAGAGAGAGAGAGCGAGAGAGAGAGTGAGAGAGAGCTGGAGGGTTGACAATTAACTGTCGAGAGTCTCATCTCTGCCAGCTCTATTGCACCCCAGCTCGCCTGTCTCCCACGTCAGCAAAGCCTCTGGCAGGTAATGGGGTCTTTCATGGCCAGTACCACTACCGTAATCCCTTACCCCTGATCATACACAAGCCTTTAGGGGGTATTATCCAGCCAGGTGTGCACGTACCTAGCGTGCGCATGCATACAGATACACATGCATGATAGCATCCCCCCCCCCCCCCCCCCCCCCGCATGTACTACAGAGCCGCACGGACAAACCCGTCACCGAACCGCATTACTAACACGTTGCTGGCTCGTTGCCACAGCGATAGCGAGCGGCCGCACCATCAAGGGAAACACCTTCAAAGCCGCACCGCGTTTGAAAGACTTGTCTTTGTGCTCAGCGCTGAGAGTCTCCCGCCACGCGGACAGGCTGGTCTTCAGAGCCCCCATTCAACATCTTTCCAAATGAACACGGCCAAGCAGAACACACGAGAGCTGCTGGAGGAGAAGGTCCTTGATCACGGCAGGTGCGTGACCAGCTCACGGGTCCAGCGCAGAGGGGTCTCGTGACTCAAAGCCTCCGGCTATGCAGAGCAGCCGTTCACAACCGTCTCCGATATTTTTGTGGCCCCCAAACGACACCACAGGAAGCAAGCAGTTTTATTTCACTGTTAAGGAAATACATATATATACTGTATATACTGCGATCAAAGAGAGGGGGTGTGTCCAACAACACCGCTACAGATATTTGTGGGTGAAAGGATAAGGAATGAATAAAACAATGTATTCACCGTCTACTATCATCTTTCTCTCATCTCGCTGATGTAACAAGCTAAATGAATAGGACAATAAACTGGGGTTGGATAGCTTCCTGTTTGACGTTTTCTCTCTCCCCCCTCCCCCTCCACCTCCCCAGGCTAAATGGATGTCCGAGCAGTCGGGGGGGATCCAGAGAGCCTTCCCTTCCTCTGCTGCTGCCCACAACCTCTCCACCCCCCCCCCCCCCTCCTCCCCGCCCCCTTGGAGGGTCACTTGGGGTCCCTGGAATAGAGAGTAGGTCCATGTGCATAAGATGAAAGAACAGTGGTCCGTCCACGTCACATACCCCATACGCTCGAACCTACCTACACACACACGCACATCCTTAGTTAGACGTAGCAGAAGATTCCTCCCTCACTGGGCACACATTCTGCTCTGTGATGAGGTCCCCCACGGGACCACAGAAAGCCATTATCACTTCCCTTCGCTGTGCAGATGGAGTACTTAATAGATGAACTGTATACACCATTTTGCCATTCCTAAAAACTGTCACCACGGAAGAGGTTCTCTGACAGTGAGAGCAAATACATTTTGCCCCCCCCCCCCCCCCCCCCCCCCCCCCTCCACGTTGTCACTTGTTACTGTGGATGTGTGATGGTGTGAAGTCAGTCTCTCCTCGCGGTTCCCGCCGCCTTGCCTGCGCTTCAGCATGTGCGAACGTGCAACCTTTCCTGTTTCCTGTTGGTGTGTGTGTGTGTGTTTGTGTGTTTGTGTGTATGTGTGCGTGTGTCGTGTGTGCTCCGGTGTTGGCCCGTCATTACAGCTTCTCTTCAACACCTAATGTAGCACCCAGCTAGCCGCAGGATCTTCCCTCATTAGCAGAGAAAGGCTCTAATGAGCAGCAGGGGGCCTCTCTGAGTCACCGCAGGTATCCCAGAGGCACGGAGGCCCGCCGAAAGATGAACACAGGAAAACGCGGCCTGTCTCGACGAGGAAACGTTCTCTGCGTGGAACGCCCGAGTTCTGACGGTCGGTTTAGTGCAGACATTCTGCACGCTCAGAACCTTTCGCTTAGTTACAAGCCCGTTTTTCCCTGACAACAACGTTGTCAAACCCCAGCAGAAGGACTTAAGACAGCAGCGATGTTCTGGTGATGCTGCTGCTGTTTGGATCAGCGCGCAAATAAATGAGATCACACATGCCCACCTGTCTAACGCAGGCATCAGAGATTACACTGTTCAGTGACAGAGGCAAATGTGAGTCACCGTGACTTAGGTGTGAGCGTTCGTATTTGCGTGTGTATGAGACACGCATCTGTGTGTGTGTGTGTGTGTGTGTGTGTGTGTGTCCCTGGCCACCAGGATTAGAGGGAGAGGCGATTGAGAATTCTGGCAATAAGTCATTTCTGTGGCACACCTGAGGGTTGCTGTTCTTGTCAATATGTATTCTAGGTGGCTGTGTGTGGACAGCAGGCAGGCAGCGAGACGTCACGCTGCTGAGGCTACAGTCCTCAGATCTATTTACGCTCTCACCCGCGGTAACTGCCGCTCACTTCTGCTAATCACAGCAGCCGGGCGAGGCCCCAGCCCCCTCGCTACACTGCGGTGAATTATAATAAAAAAACAGACGGAGACACGCTCTGCATATGGATGGGTAGGGAGCTGTGTAAACATAAAGCGGGATCCTTTGACGGCAGTATGGAAGGAGGGAGGGAGAAGAGAACTGTGTGCATAAGCCCGACGAGATGCCCCTCAGAAAGAGTTGCGACTTGAAATGCCAAATGAAAAGATTAGTCGTGCTTTAGTGGCTCCCCGAAGCCTGTCAGAAAATTCACGCGAACATTGTCTCTTCAAACAGACGATAAAAAAAAAGAAGAAAACTGCACTTCTGAGAATTTCCAGCGCCCCGAAGTCGTCATTATTTAATGGTCCTTAGAGAAACTTAGGTCTTAGAATCCAAGACTTTCCCATTCTGACTCAAAGGAAGCCAACCCAGTAAAGTGTAATTAACCTTCAGGGGCCCATCTACTGTTGTTCATTCGATTATTTATTTAAAAAAATAAAACACTGACTGGCAGCTTATCTGGGAGGTAGAACCAGCCACCTCATCAGCATTTCAAGTCCAAAAGCCGGTAAACTGGAGGAGCCAAACGATAAACAATGACTACTAATTAGGCAAACAGATCACAGTGAGTCATCAAATCTATTCTTTCCGAAGAGGCCTTCAGATCCCAAGGGCCAAACTGACTCTCGCATTCTGCCTCATTGTCCACCAAGGACCTGCCTGCTGGGCTCCAGGGAAGAATTTACAATTAAAAACAGCAGCAGTCAGAAAGGTTAGAACTTGGAAAGGCAGGCAAATGTCAGAATGATACTAATTAACATGTGTCTGTTAAAGGCTGTCTTCGCCGGAGATTTTCCTGTTGAACCCTTCAGCAATCAGTTGGCCCATTGGCTCTGAAAATCAGCTGTGTCCAGTTGGGGGTTTGGTATTGGCAGGCAAAGTGAAGATGTTATGGTGGCCAACTACACAAGCTTCAACCATGCAAGCGAGTAGGATGGCTTAATTGCCAGACTAGACGAGGCTTTCCTTCATCCTCACTCTTTTAACCTTTTAATTAGTGAATTCCAAATATTTCTAACTGTCTCCCTAGTGTGAGTTATTTTTCCGTGTGCAGATGAGAACGTCACGGTGACGTCAGGGTTAGCCGGCAAAAGCTGAGCAACTAGCGGATGCTCAATCCATGGTTAGAGTTTGGTTGTTTTGTGTTCAGTAAGGTTTTGATGCATATTCATGAGTAATAATTTCATTTATTGTTGACAAAACCGTGTTAGATGGTAAGATCGCCACAACAACATGGCACTAAGCCAAGTAACGTTAGCCTGGTGGTAAACTAGTGGTAAACTTAGTGCTGCCGGGCTAAATGACCTAGCTTTATACTACCATGCTAACATTATTTGTCACTCTGGCCTGCAGTCGAGCTAGATCCAAAGACCAAATTCAATTGTTGCGTACTTTTTTGGGACATTCTATTGCAACATTCCAATCCCACATGTGTGACTTTACGCTGTGGTGCCCGCTGTGGGGCCCGCTGTGGTGCCCGCTGTGGTGCCCGCTGTGGGGCCCGCTGTGGTGCCCGCTGTGGTGCCCGCTGTGGTGCCCGCTGTGGTGCCCGCTGTGGTACCCGCTGTGGTACCCGCTGTGGTGCCCACTGTGGGGCCCGCTTTTGACATGTGCAATGCTGCTCGGGACCCCCCACCCCCACATCCATGTAGGCCGCTCACTTGGAGACGAGGGCGAAGGCTTCAGCGCAGACCGCCGGGCAGGGCACCAGCTTGATCATCACATGCTCGGCCGCGGCCTGGAAGTGCGCTCCCGCCACCTTCTCCAGGACGGACGCCAGCGTGGCGGCGTCGCTCGCCTTGGCGCCTGGATCCCCGCCCGCCGTGTCCAGGATGTTGCCGCCGTGCACCACCAAGAGCAACACGTGTGTCTTACACTTCTTCTGGAAGGGGGGGACACACACAGAAGGAAACAGGTGAGAGAGGATGAGGGGGGGGGGCTTACATTCAAATATGAAAAGCCTCCAGTTGAGTTATTGTACAGAATACTGTAGAAATCCGGTCAGTGTTGAAAAGTATGACTGTGGTCTCACCTCCATGTCTTCCAAGCCATCAATGCTGCTCTGAGGGACGCAGCGCTGACGGCCCAGGCGGTAGAGGTTCTCTGCGGGGGTCACGAATGATGGAAGACGGAGAAAAAGAGGGGGAAAAGAGGGAGAGAGTGAAAAGTCATTACACGGGCCACTTCCCACAGATAGCACTGATAACACAAGGAAAAAATTGTTATTGATTGGAGCAGCTGACCAATTTGAACATTACTAAAGCCTTTCCTATTCTCTTTAAATTCCCCCCCCCAAACCGGCAGGTCTATCTTCCCTGCTGTGCCCTTGAGCTCCAATCTCATAACCACATGCCTGGGTCAATGATGACATATCTGGAAGATTCTATCCAAAAGCTATAAGGTTGTCTACACTGTAATACACTTTTTCAAATAAGTGGATTTCAGCTTGTCAGAAACGGCCAAAATAAGGAGATGAATCTTGAGGCCAAGGAACACAGGGAGATAGCTGGGAGGGGACAGAACTGGGATGGAGGGAGAAGAGGGAGAGGAGGGAGACATGGTGTGGAGTATCATGGGCTCCCTGCCAAACTCATTACCCCTTCCAGAAGCTTCTACATGCTCTGTGATTTTACTTCTCTCTCGTTCTCTCTTTCACCAGGCTGTCGTTCTATCCATCCACCTCTTCTTTTCCCTTTCCATCCCACTTCCCCCACCCCCGCCTCCCCTCTTTTCCCTGCTCTATCTCTCTTCCTCTGTCTTTTCAGAGCTCTGTGCTGTGCTCGCTGCTTGTTTATCTGTTCCCCCAGACTGGGGCTTCTGCCAGGGGAGGCTTTCACAGAGATCCAGCCTGTCAGCTCCCTGTCCCCCCCCCGTCCCCGTCCCCTGCTGCTCCCTCCCTCCCCCCTCCCCCCTTCCCCCTGCCTCCCTGCCAGTCTCCCTGCCTGCTTGTCTTACAGTCGATTTCTCTGCCTGTCTGTCAACTTACCCACCTGTTTCTAGCCTGCTTGCATGTCTCTTGTCTCTTCTCACTGTATTTCTGATCACGCAGTGAGATACAGGAAATTCAAACTTGATGTGTACGAGGACAGAGTTGGGCATTGGAAAGAAGGTTAGCAGTGTAGTAGAAAAGTATTTTATTAGCTCCACCCAGGAGGGAACATCAGACCAGGAAAGGAAGAATTCCAGTAAAAAAGACTAAATGCAAATGACCCTAGAAAAAGAATCACTTATGTTTCAATGACGAGTTTTATCTTCTATCCAGACTATAACTAAGAATAACATTTTCCTGCTATTCAGAGAATGTGAAGTATAAGTAGCTCTTTGATTCTTAAAAAAGTATTTAAAGGATGAACATGTGACACTGTATTAAATGAAGCAACCAAAGATTTGACTTCAGCCATACCAAGGCAGAACCATACTTTAATTTGAACTTGGAATCACCTCATCAGCGATTCATGAACGAACCGTTAACTAACGACCAACAAGTTCATGACTGCTCAATGAACTCCAGTATGAGTGTACGTTGATAGTTACACTACAGTTAAAGAGAGACATCTTTATGCTTCTGTGTTTAAAGCTATTTGGTAACCCAGCTCTCATGCTGAGTGGAGGGGTCTCCTGCCAGCTCACTGCAGGGGCCCATCTAGCCCTGAACCCTCACAGAGAGCAAAGCTTTCTTCCTCTCCCTCTCTCTCCGCCACTCTTTCGATCTCTCTCCCTCTCAGGGGCTAACCAATAAGTGCATTACAAGGGGTGCTTAGCAACACTCGAAATGTACCCAGTAATCCTTGTTTCTGTAAAACCTTGAACACCACGACAATGGCCCCGATTCATCCTCCAAACTTTTCAACGCTTCAAAAAGAAAACATACACTGTTCCTGTTCCTCTGTTGCTGCCAATTACAGGCGCCTCCCCCCTCTTCCTCTTTCTTTCTCTCTCTCTCTCTCTTCACCACGACCTCCCCCTATTTCTCCTTCCCTCTCTCTCTCCTGTTTACGGCCTCTCTCCCCCCCCATCTCTTTCTCTGTCCCTCTCTCAATAGGCACAAAGGCTGCCACCATGGCAGATTTATATCAGCTCGGTGGAAACTGGCATGGGGAGCAGAAAAGGCAACGAAAGAGAGAGAGAGCGCGCGAGAGAGAGAGTGGAAGAGGCGGAGAGCAACAAGATGGCAGAGACATTCACAACAAAAGGTACGTAGAAGAGCACACTCAAATACCACCACAGAGTCAAGCACACACCTGATGATGCACCGGGAGGTAGTACAAGAGGTAGAACAAGAGGTAAAAACGAGGTAAGAACAAGAGGTAGAACAAGAGGTAAGAACAAGAGGTAAGAACAAGAGGTAAAAACGAGGTAAGAACAAGAGGTAGAACAAGAGGTAGAACAAGGGAGGATTGGTGAGCTATTAAGCCTGAACACTGCAGCTCTGTGCTTTGTTTGCTTTCTGACTGTTTGGTTGTAGAGAAACAGGCCTGATTCAATAAGGGAACCCATGAGAGTAACCAAGATGGATTGGTTAAATTACTCCTCGGTATAAATATCGCCCATCCGCGCCAAGCGCTAAAGCTAGTTTTGTGGTATCATGGGTGGTCATGGACATGTGAGTGTGAGTGTATCTGACCTGTGAGTCAGACGACCCAGCCAGATTCATGTCAGCAGACCTGTTGGGCCGATCGGGAGGAATCCTCATTTAGCGTATTTTATTATTTATTTATATTTAGCATATGTGTTATTTTATTCATCCTCATTTACCACATTTTAGCATTTATTTATGTTTTCATATGTCTTAGATATATTTAATCTTATTTATTTCTCACTGACTGGAAGCACTTTTAATCTTGTTGTGCCTGTGACAATGACAATAAAGATCTATCTATCTATCAATCAATGCTGACAAGTGACTGTTGAGAAAAGTTTCTCTTTATTTGTTTACAGAAGAACAGAAGTAACAGAAGAGGCCTAAATTTAAGAGGGAATGGTTTGGGAGCGGGGGGGAGTTTCGAGTTGGAAGGGAGGTGGGTGGGCAAGGGAAGGAAGGAGAGTTTTTTGGGGGGGATTCTCAGCCTATAAGGCAGTTGATTCGAAGGAATCGCTTCTGCCAGATGCTCATTCGCTTCTTGGCAGTGGTAGAGCCTGAGGTGTCCACCCTGTCCTCCATGAAGTGCTCGTCGTCTCTGATGTTCTGGTTCAGCCATTCTGATCTCTTGACACTCCACCTCTCGTATCTCTCCTCCTCCCTGATCTTCAGAGTTTCCTTTCGCTCTGCACGCTGTGCCTGGTTCTGGTTCCAACGGTCTTCAAACTTTTGCCGCTGCTCCTCAAATAGCATCAGCTTCTCTCTTTTTGCTCTCTCGCGGTCAGCACGAGTGGTGAGTGGGCTGTCACGCATGAAGGCAATGCATCTCACCAGCGGGAGGTAGGGCTCACTCCCCTCCTCTGCCTCCCTCTGGTAGGTCCGCTCAATTTTTTGGAGGGTTCGCTCCTTTACTTTATTGTTGAGCCAGTTGAAGGCCTTTTGCTTGAAGTTCAGGTCCTTGTTGTTGGCTATCTCTTCAGGGATCTCAACCATGCTGGGAAGGCTTTCGCTCCTGGTGTTCTGGCTAGTTTCAGACAGGTCCTGGTAATACATCAGACAGTCTTCATACACATCCTCCTCCTCATCCTGGAGAGCGTCTCCATCTTTTTCGGCTTCTCCTGTGTGGCTGAGTTGCTCCAGAAACTTTTTCACCACTTCACTCGGCTCTTCTTCTATGGTTGAGAGGCACCTCTGCCTCGCTGCACGCTTTGCCTGGTGCCAACGGTCGATCTTTTGCCCCCCCTTCTCAGTTATCATCAACGTTGCTCTCTGGCTCAGGGTGTTCTGGCTGGTTTCAGACAGGTCCTGGTAATACATCAGACAGTCTTCATACACATCCTCCTCCTCATCCTGGAGAGTGTCTCCATCTTTTTCGGCTTCTCCTGCGTGGCTGAGTTGCTCCAAAAACTTTTTCACCACTTCACTCGGCTCTTCTTCTATGGTTGAGATGCACCTCTGCCTCGCTGCACGCTTTGCCTGGTGCCAACGGTCGATATTTTGCCGCTCCTTCTCGGTTATCATCAACGTTGCTCTCTGGCTCAGGGTGTTCTGGCTGGTTTCAGGCAGGTTCCGTCCATACATCAGACAGTCTTTGTAGACATCCTCCTCCTCATCCTGGAGAGCTTCTCCTCTGTGGTGAATTAGCTGTGTGAGTTGCTCCAAAAACTTTTCAACTTCCTTATCACTCAGCTCGTATTTTCTTAAGAGGCCCTGCTGCTCAGCGTGTTCCTCTTTGTCTAGTTCAGTCATTCTGTACTCCAGGTCTTTTTTGGAGTAAGGGGAAGTGCCGGCATTTGGTGCCTCAGATTCTTGTTTTTTCCTCTCATCCTCCAAGATCTCCCTCTGCCTCCTTCTCTCTCCCCTTTCGTTCTCCTCCTGCTCTACACTCTCCATCTCAACACGTGTTCTCCGCTCACGTTCCATTTCCCTCTGTTCCTCAAACATCCGCATCTTAGGCGCCATCCCGGAGGCCTCTTCTAAGTATGGGTGGAGATTGTCTTTCATTTTCACTGTGTGTTTGCTGTTCTCTTCCATCGTAGCTGACTGTCAAATGCTGCCTCTTGACCAACTAGGCACTGCTTATATAGACTTCAGAACTTTGTGACATCATTAGAACCCTGACTTGAATATTCCACCTCATATCGGTTGTACAAATATGGACAATGATGATGATGTCATAAAGTGACAATTAAGGAATGAACCCCACATTATAATATAAATGCATGTACTTCAGTATATCTATTGAGAAGTATTGGCTTGAATTACACTAATTACACTACACGTCCAATCTAATCCAATCCAACTTTATTTCTATTGCACTTTGTCAATCACAATGCACAATCACACCAGCGCTACGTAGGTGATGGCCCTGAACCCCCCCACACTCCCAGGCAATTTCTTTGTCTCAAAAGTCACACAATGCAGTTTGTCCGATGTTTCCAAGTCAATCAGTTGTAAAGCTACAGTAGTCATCTTCCCAAATGGTGTATTGTCTTCTTGGGAGGAAGGATCATTCCCCCCTTCCTGTCAATATATATATTTTTACATTCATTAGAACGTAATGAATTTCATTAGACATTTATTCATTTAGCAGAGCTTTACAAAAGAGCATTGGTCACTCATCAGAGCAAATGACTCTTAAAGAACACAGGGGCTTAAAGTTCTAACCTTGCCCAAGACCTATGAACTGTACATACTGTACATAGGTCATACATTTCCAGTGACACAATGACAGCAGTTAGTAAACCGATTATAGCAAACTAGCGTTGTCCTGCTCAGACTGAGCGTAGCGCTTTGCTAGCTCTGTCCAGCCAGGCAACAGTTCACAATCCATCATAACAAAGTTTGATCTCTCAGCATGATTGCTGCTCTCATTTGACTCACTGGCACAGTCTATTTTCTGGACTAGAGAATGTCAGTGTAACCAGAAATAAACACTAGTGTGAGTGTGACTATGATCATCTTCCATTAGCATTTAATTAGCAGCAGGTTGAATTTAAAGGATGGTTGTCTTGTCCTCTAACAGGTGTGCTGACCGCAGTGACCTTTGACTAGGTAAAGACATGCTGGACACACTGAACCATCTGTTTGCCAGTGCTTGGATTCTTCCCTCCTTGCCCCGTCCAGACCCCCCCTAGGGAGACTCAGAACTCTACAGCTGGACCCACTCAGATCCCCCACTTCCACTTCCACACACAGACACGCTTACGCCCACATAGGGAACAAAGCCAAACACTCTGGTCAGGAGCTATTCCACACTCACTGAAAACCAAGAACCATATACTGAGGTGAGAAGAGACATGTAGGCTACACACCTTCTCTCACACACACACACACACACACACACACACACACACACGCACACGCACACGCACACACACACACAAACACACACACATACATACATACACACACACAGGTTGAAACGGATGCAGCCCTCAGACAAGGGCCTGCGGGAGCCACACACACCCACGCACAGGCCCGTCTGTCCCAGACGGCTTCCAGCCGGCCCCTGCCTTGCTTTGCTGCTGTGTGGACCTGTGCACCTGCAGTGAGCCCCTGGCAGCTCCAGTCCAGCCCACATGACAAGTCTGGCTTCAGCCTGAACTTGTCAGATCCTCCCTGGTCCTGGAGCCTGCATCTACAGGTACTTCAGCATGTAACTATGCAGCTGAGCATCTTAATGCACAAGCACGCTGCGCACAACTTCAATAAACCTGACCAGCGGGTCACAAGATGAGCAGTCAGCTATATCTATCTAGATTCATTTGTGTGTTTGTTGTTGGGTTGTTTGGTCGCACATAATCTTGTTTTCTGGAGCTGCTAGCAGCATGAACGCCAACGCAATTTAATGAAAGGAACCCATCGCGCGCGCACATGCACAAATGATTAAAATGCTCTCCTGGGGGAAGGATGTGTGAAGCGGTCGTATACACCCTGCTACTCTCTCTCTCTCCCTCTCTCTCTCTCTCTCTCTGTCTCTCTCTCTCTCCCTCTCTCTCTTTGTGTCTCTCTCCCTCTCTCTCTCTGTGTCTCTCTCTCTGTGCCTCTCTCTCTCTCTCTCCTCAACCCTCAGTTATCAATAATGTTCCCTGCATCAATGTGTGAGGCTCCCCTTCAATACCGCACAGTATCTGTTTCTCTAGACGGCTCCGGGCAGTCCATGTTGAAAGAGAAAAGATGGAGGCCAAATGGGGGGGGGGGGGGGGGGGGCGAGGGAGGACTTAATAAAATGGGAATCAGTGTGTGAGGGAATGCCGGGAGCCCCCAGCAGTGTGTGTGTGTGTGTTAAAAATGTCTTGACTGTGGGAAGAGGTGTGGATTGAAGACAAATGAGGTGATTTTTTTTCTCGGTCTAACCGGAGCTGCAGTGTCTCTCAGCCCTTTCCTGGATTCATCCCTCTGTATTCACGGAGGACAATCAGCTGCATATCTACGGACTATCCTTCAGTGTGTTACAAGGACGGCAGGTTGTAAACATTATTAATTCGACTTCTCAGCCTGAAGTTCAAAATGGAACCGAATTACAGACGTTTCGCATCTTCCTGAATCCTGAAGGCTGTCTTCGTTCCGCCATTGGTGTTCGTTTATTGTTCAACACATCGGTTTATTGGTGTTCGTCTATTGGAAGCCTTTTTCATTGGATGTTTTTCATGTCGTTCGCAATTCACATAAAACACGACTTGCGCAAGACGGTTATTTTTAGCCCAGACTACATTACACTACGTCTGTCACAGACTGAAGTGCAAAAGAAATGCTGAGTAGAAGTGTCCTGGTGTTCTGAACCGACAGGTTTGTTTACACAGCGAGCAGCAGGTAGAGTGGCCTCGGTCATTAGCCAAGGGTATGACGGCGGATAAGGGGACTGAGCCACATCACACGGCCGAGTGGAAGGAGGAGGAGGGGGGGTGTGGAGGAGGTGGTGGTGGTGTTGTTGGTGGTAGGGGGGTGGGGGGACGGCTTTCCGAGGCTTCTAGAACCCAGGCTCTGCTTCCATGATGGAGTTCAGAGCGAGAACGTGAGAAGAGATGGAGGGGAGGAATCCTTTAACAGAACCGGGGGATGGACGGACGAAGGAGAGAGGGGGAGATGGGGAGAGAAGGATGGACAGAGCGAGAGAGAGAGAGAGAAAGAGAGGGACGAGAGTGGGACAGTAATTGGTGCGATGAGAGCACCAGTATTGAGTATTTACAGCCTCTTTTTTCTCTCCTAGGTTTGTTGGCTGTGTGAGGATTACTGGCCGTCACAGTTGTCATCTTCCATACAATCCTGTCCCGGGGAGACCATTTTTCTCCCTAACCCCATCCTCCGATGAACAGGCAAGATCAGGCAAGCATTGACATCTAGGCACTAATCACTGGCTAATCGGATGGATCACTCATTGACACTAATTAGACAGTAATGAAGTGAGAAAGTAAATGAGGCGAGTGAGACGGCTGGAGAACTGATGTTGGTGTCGGGGTGTGACACTTTCCAGAGAGTATCCATTAAAGCACAGAGACACTCCGTGCTGAAGGGAGTCAGGTGGCTGAGCGGTTAGGGAATCGGGCCCGTAATCTGATTTAACCCGGTTCAAATCCCGGCCGTGGATAAAATGGTGTTGTGTCCTTGGGCAAAGCACTTCACCCTACTTGCCTTATGGGGGAATGTCCCTGTACTTGCTGTTAGTCGCTCTGGATAAAATGACTAAATGTAATTGAAGAGAGCTCCCTAATCTCCTGCTCCAGAAACACACGTTCACGGGGACACATTCGCTCGTAGACGTGCACACACATACTGTACATGTAGATGGAACCAATAGGAACACACTCATGCTGTATCACAACCCAAATCCTTCAACGCAATTAAGACAACAAACGATTACATAAGGCTCAATTAACAAAGAGCATCTCCTGGGACCAGAAGACAAATTGGTTTCTGTCTCCGAGGACCCGATAAAGAGTGAGATGCAAACGTCAAAACCTGCCGACCGCCATGCTGGAGCAGAAACAGGATACTTTTACGTTTCGGAAAGACATCGTTATGTTTTTACGACTGCAGATCTGCCTGTGCAAAAAGGCCAGGCCGTTTCTGTCACAAATAATATGGTGCACTAACGAGCAGCAAGGTCACCTGCCCAGAGCACAGTGTGGTACCGTGCAGCACCTTCCCATCACGCCCTCTGGTTCATAGTCAGCCTATCGTATTCATATCGGACGTAAAGATGACATATTACACAAAGACCATGCCACGGAAGGAACAGCGTAACAGGATGTTGGGAGACACCCAGACTAGGGAGATGGGGCCCTGACTCAGCATGACCTCATTCCCAGCGCAGGGCGTCATGTGCAGGCTGGGCCTTCCGCTACGACAGCCCCGTGGATCAAGCCATCCAGGTGTCAGGTTCCACAGGCGTTCATCGCGATTCCTTCCCCATCCACAGTTGCTGCTGACATTTGTTGCTTGTCTGATGATGGCAAGAGGCTTGTTTTATGTCTGCAGGCGGTTAGCCTCGCTTTCTGCTGTAGTCCAGCTACTGAAACCATCAAGGCCAGCCGGGATGGACCACAGATGGGGCTGGGAAGAGCCAGCAGGCTGGCAAACAAACAGCCTGTTCAAGTGGTGCGTGTCCCAAGCCTCTCTGTATTGTGTTCCCATTCTTAACACCACAGGGATGCACATTAGTAAAGATGCACAATCTTGAGGTTGAAGACGGGATTCTATAGAAAAGGATTTCCCATTCGAAGCCCGTCATGTTCATGTTCGACTTTGATCCTTCTGTACGGGTCTGAGCTAAACCGCAACTTCATTTACGAGGCGCCAACAGGATTCAAGGCCTTTGAAGCACTCAGGTGGCTGAGCGTTTAAGATGTTGGGCTCATTATCGGAAGGTTGTGAGTTTGATTCCTGGCTGTGGTTACATGATGTTATGTCCTTGGACGAGGCAATTTACCCTACTTGCCTCAGAAGGGAATGTCCCTGTACTTGCTGTAAGTTGCTCTGGATAAGAGTGTCTGCTAAATGGGACACAGAGAGGTCCTGTTCCTGTCCCACAGCGAGCGCAGGGGACCGGAGCGCAGGGAGGCGGGTACAGACGAGGGGCAGCAGAGAGACCCTGACACGGTGGAGTCACAGAGCTCGATAGGCTCTTCATCTCTCCCTCAGCCTCTTCTCAAACACCGTGTCCCCTATTGACTCAGCCGACAGAGAGAAGCGTATGGGTGAAGCGGAGCGGAGCGGAGGTAGGGAGGAGGGAGAGTCAATAAGCTAACGTTGAAGCCTTTTGTCGTTTCTGGAAGTCCTAATTGAAAGCTCAGCGTGGGATGAATTCCGGTGTTCTTCTGAGGCTGCTGGCCTGGCTCACCACCACGACTAAATGTTCCTCTAAAATCAAGCTCCTGGGTTCATTATATAGCTTCACTACCGAGGCTTTCTGCTTAATGTAACATAAAACAAGACATGGAGCCTCCAGGGCGCAGTAATGAGGGAAGTGCTTCCCTAATCTTCTAACAACTTTCACAAAACAGAAATCTAGAGTGCATGGCCGAAGAGGCTTTTTTTTTTACCCTTCGCAGCCCAGTAGCTCATTAGGGCTTCTGCCAGATGAATCAGACCATATGGACATTAATTCATTTATATCATGCTTCCATTTCTGTTTTCATTGAAAAGAAACATCTTCTCTGGAGTTGCGTATTGATAAACACTGTCACTGCCGCTAAAGCGAAGCGGAGATGGAGGGTAAAGTAAGAGGGGAGCTAATTGGATTATGTGGGACGCTGCTTCCTCAGGGCAACGCCTGTCACGACGTAACCAAGACGACAGTCAAGAGAGGAAGACTTCCGGGATTTGAATTCGGGGCACGGCGAGGAAATTACGATTAGACAAATAAAGAGTAAATCTCACAACAGCGCTGGCTAATAGGATGGAGCGATACACAAGATAAGTTGCTTTCTTCTGCAGAGGCAGTCCATAACAGCACAGAGTTACATGATCAATAAACCATCAACCAACATAGCAACTGAATCAAACTGGCTTTTGCTGACACTTTAATACGCAATGCAGTAGGTTTTATTGGTTTTGCTTTTGTGTGTGAATGTGAAAACACATTAGAGATCCAAAAATGAAAATGAAATCCCAGGTAAAAGACAATGACACAGAAAATGCAGCGTGTGTGTGTGTGTGTGTGACTGCGCCTACCTTGAGACTGGTCCATGTGACCCAGGGTCTCGATCTGCTCCACCAGGTCGTTGGAGTTCCACTGGCTCATACCCAGCAGCATGGCACTTTTCCCCTCCAGCACATCTGCTGGGACACACACACAGACCCGAACACACACACATGGACACAAACACACACACACGGACACAAACACACACACACACGGACAGACACGTAAGACAGGAAAGTTTATCTGAAACACAACACTGTATATTGTGCAAGAACAATACTTGTTACCACTGCATAGCCTGTACGTAATAATTCATCCCAGCTTTTACCCCCTCGTGTGCATTCACTTACCTATTTTGCATTCACTTACCTATTTTGCATTCACTTACCTATTTTGCCCCCACCCCTTTATCCCTGTGTGCACTATTCTAATCTATTACCTCACACCCTACCCCTGTGTGCTATTGCGAGACTGTGTGCCGTTGCTGCTAAGGAGTTTCCCTTCAGGGGATTAATAAAGTATTCTGTATCTGAGGTTGCATCTTGTCATGGAAAGCAAGGGTAGCATAGTTCAGTCGTTAATACAGAGACACTCGTGAAATCTTGTTTTTTTCACGCGAAGCGGAGCCAGGCGATGACGTCATGGAGCCTGCAGACTCGGACGAAGCTCAGGCTTCCGTCTTCTGAGGAGATCTGGAGCTAACAGAAATGACAGCATGACAAGCTAACGACGAGGACAAGCAGCAAGCTTGTCAGCTGGGCTGGTCGGCGAGGGCCAGCTGAGAGCATCAAGGAGCTGTCTCCAAGAGGCCGTCACAGCACGCCCAACACGCCACAATTTCGCACACGCTCTGTCTAACTTCTTCGCAGGGGCTCTGAAGGGTTCTCTGCGAGGGCTGTCCACTTCAATCACACTGAGTGGGGGCCCGAAGGCCACAATCTGTCTCCCTCTCTCTCCTTTCTCCTCTCTTCACTCGCACCCTCCAGCCTCTTTCCATTCAGGTTGCGGACGTCTTGAAAGATTGTATCTTTTGTGTATGGCGCACCGTACATACAGACAAACCGTTTGCATGCGTGCACACGCGCACACACACACACACACACAGTGGGAACCACCTGCAAAACGACTTGATTTGCAGAGTCGCACGCTCACTTCCGATGAGGCAGGGTGATGAAAGTAGCTTACATCGCAGAATGCAACAACTCAATTCCTGCAAGGAGTGAAATGTGTTTTCAGATACAGAGATTAGACCAGGCCAGGAGCACGGAATGCTCAGAAGAGATATTCAGATCAGACGAACGATCTACCCGAAGCCAAAAAAATGAATAAAAAATCTGAAAATCATAAGATAACATTGTTTCAACTCCAAGAGGATAAGGATGACAGCCAATCGGAAACCCCGAGGCTGTCTGGAGCGAGAGGAACAGAGGAGATTTCCCTGTGAATGTCGCGCGCGGAAGAGAAAAGGGAGATACGCACACATCCTTCATCCTGACAGCTTGGAGAACCAAGGGACAAAGAGACAGAGGGAGAACGGGGAGGAGAGAGGGCAAGGGGGCAGTGAAGAAGCAGAACCGCAGAAAGCAGTTCACACTGCAAACCCTCCATCACTATCGCAATCGTGAAAGACCCAGAATAGCAACGATAGCCATTTGGTAACTTAGATGATCATTTCCTGGAATCTGGGGTGGGGGGGGGGTATTTCGGTCGCAATGTAGCCTCGAAAAGATAAATAGCACGGGAGAAATATGGAAGTCGAAATTGTTAAGTGGCTTGCTGAGGAGGAGAGGACAGGGGGCAGAGGGATGGAGGAGAGATGAGAATACACTGAAAAATGACCCTGACCCGAACCTCTTACAGATCGTATCGCGGCAGCAGCTGCGAGGTGGAGAACCGTTTGTCTCCCTGATCACACGGTGCCAGGCACGTGCAGCTCGGCACGTTCCATTTCCAGGTCCAATGGCAAAACGCATTTGTCCAATGAGACATGAACCCTAACAGAAATCAAGAGGACAAATGAAAGGGGTGGGGGGTGGGGGGGGGGGGGGAGTGATTGATGGATGGATGAGGACGAGCGGAGAAAATGTCTCTCTCGGATGATGACATCCGCAGCGACGGTCCCCATCCATCACTGGCTTCACCTTCCAAAGAGAACGCAGGTGTGGCAGGCAGGCGGAATGACACAGATGTGGTGGAGAGGAGACTGTTCGATCACCATGCTGACATGAGAAACCTTCTACTACGATCTAGAACCACAGGAGGCATAGAACATTGACAATAATTGACGTTTTGTCATTTTAGCAGGCGCTCTAGAGCGACGTACAGCAAGTACAGGGACATTCCCTCTGGGGCAATCAGGGTGAAGTGCCTCATGTTGCCACAGCCGATGTTCGAACACGCAACCTTCTGATTACCATCCCCTCTCCCTAACTGCTCAGCCACTTCACTCCCTTGATAGAATGAATTTAATTGATCGAATAGAATTGCAGGCTAGAGATCACCCAAAGTATAGGAAGCTCTAGAAAAAGAACACTCTGTCCCTTCAAGGAGAACCTTGGACGATAAGAACTCACTTCAGGTACAGAATTTTCCATAAAGCATAGGGTTCGAGCACAATTTCAGCTTTTGTTAGAAATCGCCGTGAACCATAAACTAGCAGATTGGTCTGGTTCTCAGGACACAGTGAGCCTTTACCTCAGTGTGATACAATCCGTACACTGTTATTAGGACTCGGTAATGGATTGAAAAATGGCTGAACGAGGCAGTAGCTCTACCACCGCAGAGAAAGTAATTCCTCTCAGGCCGTGATTTACTTCTGCTTTGTATCAAACTGGGCTCAGGGAACAAACAGTGACCACCATATGGGCAGGCACACTTCTCATCATTCAAATGCATGTTGCATGCGATTACGGACCTGGATTAGCGGCGCTCCATATTGTAAACAGCGCGTGCCAATAAACAGAGTGACAGGTGAGTGGGAGCACGCTTCGGCAGAGCCCACCACGGAGCGCCTGTTCATGACGAACAACAGACTCTCGTTCCCTCCTGGTGTGGAACCGCCGAAGGAGAACGTGTCTTAGGGGGATGGGGGGGGGGGGGGGGTAAGGTGTGTGTGTGTGTGTCTCTGCGTGTGTGTGTGTATGTTGACGGCAGGTCTATTGCGAATATATCCCTCTCCACAGTGTTAGGATGTCAAGTTCAGAGCCTGAGCCTTTGGTGAATATTCTGGAAGCTGAGGTGAAACCTAGACAGGCCAAGGCTGTCGTAAGCAGACAGGCGGGCAGGCAAGGAGTTCACAAGAACTCCAACAAGAATCCACATCCCTCTGTGTGAGAATAAGCAACATGGCAGTATGAGAATAAGCAATAAGGCAGTATGAGGTATGACAATAAGCAGCGAGGCAGTATGAGGTACGACAATAAGCAGCGAGGCAGTATGAGGTACAACATTAAGCAGCGAGGCAGTATGAGGTATGACAATAAGCAGCGAGGCAGTATGAGGTATGACAATAAGCAGCGAGGCAGTATGAGGTATGACAATAAGCAGCAAGGCAGTATGAGGTATGACAATAAGCAGCAAGGCAGTATGAGGTACGACAATAAGCAGCGAGGCAGTATGAGGTACGACAATAAGCAGCGAGGCAGTATGAGGTACGACATTAAGCAGCGAGGCAGTATGAGGTATGACAATAAGCAGCGAGGCAGTATGAGGTATGACAATAAGCAGCGAGGCAGTATGAGGTATGACAATAAGCAGCGAGGCAGTATGAGTTATGACAATAAGCAGCGAGGCAGTATGAGGTATGACAATAAGCAGCGAGGCAGTATGAGGTATGACAATAAGCAGCAAGGCAGTATGAGGTATGACAATAAGCAGCAAGGCAGTATGAGGTATGACAATAAGCAGCAAGGCAGTATGAGGTATGACAATAAGCAGCAAGGCAGTATGAGGTATGACAATAAGCAGCAAGGCAGTATGAGGTATGACAATATGCAGCAAGGCAGTATGAGGTATGACAATAAGCAGCAAGGCAGTATGAGGTATGACAATAAGCAGCAAGGCAGTATGAGGTATGACAATAAGCAGCAAGGCAGTATGAGGTATGACAATAAGCAGCAAGGCAGTATGAGGTATGACAATAAGCAGCAAGGCAGTATGAGGTATGACAATAAGCAGCGAGGCAGTATGAGGTATGACAATAAGCAGCGAGGCAGTATGAGGTATGACAATAAGCAGCGAGGCAGTATGAGGTATGACAATAAGCAGCAAGGCAGTATGAGGTATGACAATAAGCAGCGAGGCAGTATGAGGTATGACAATAAGCAGCGAGGCAGTATGAGGTATGACAATAAGCAGCGAGGCAGTATGAGGTATGACAATAAGCAGCGAGGCAGTGCTGTGTACAGCTGCACCCTCTGTGCAGCCAGACTCATTAGACACTCCAGCAGACAACTATTCAAATGCGCTGCATGTGAACCGTGCCGTCTATTCAACTGAAGATAGGCGCTAAAAATAACGCCAGACATTCACTTATCTCGCTGCGTCCTTTAGTTCATTGTATGGTGGCATGATGGACAGTGTTTCTTGTCTTTTTCCCATTTCCTTTTCTGTTTTTACTCCAGCGCCACCTCCAAGAAAACCCCCCAAAGCTGAGTACATTTAGTAGATGTTGTCATCCAGAGTGACTTACAGCAAGTACAGGGACACCACCCCCCCCAAGGTAAGCAGGGTGACATGCCTTGCCCAAGGACACAACAACATTTTGGCACAGGCGGGATTCAAACTTGCAACCTTCTGATTAGATCAAGCCCGATCAAGCCCGATTCCCTCACCGCTCACCCTACATTCAGTACACCTGCACATGGAATCAGCGGCGCTTGAAGAGCCCTCAGACCAGACCGAGAGCCAGCGATGCAGACAGAAATGTTCATTGTCTGCAGGACAACTAGCCTACCATTAGCCTGCCTGACACTTAACCAGGAGAAAAGGCAAATCGATGACAAAATCAATGGTGATGCCTCGTGCGTTTTGCTGCCTTCCAACGCCCTGCAAACTCATGGACCCATTCTCCCATCCGTCAAAGTGAACGATGGACACCTGCAGAGTGCTGGTGGAGGTTTTCAGGGGTTAGAACGTTGACGGTGCAGTGCCCTGGAGGATGGGGCTTCTATGCAGCACCAGGAGTTAACGAGGCAGCAGACGCCCCAGTCAACACCAGGCTCTGGAGCCCGCCAACGCCGACAGTAGCAGAGGCAAGACAGGTCATCTGTTTAGCATAGCAATGATCGTCCCCCCGACACTTTTATACGCTTTCCTGGTTTCCCTCTCTCTGCAGGCAGCGTTGCAGCGTGGGTGAAGACATTAATCATAGCAAAAAATACATGAAACTCCCAGAAGCTGGTCGGTGGGTTTGGAGTGGCAAAACGTGGCCCACTCCCCCTTCTCTTTCTCTGCCACTTTACTGCTGAAGATAATGCTCTTTTATTTCCCTCCATGTTTCTCAATAAAAGCGCTTTCAAGGGAGAGATGAAGTCATGTACTGTGATATCATACATAACTGATTTACAAAAACACAGTCGGCCTATGTGACACGAGTTTGTAAATAATCAATAAAAAAAGCTTAGGACCGGAGTGATTCTATATCCTTAATGGTGTTTTAGCCAGACAGAATATATTTAATATGATAACTGTTGCTGTTAGATGAGGTCACTGTCTGAAACTACCCAAGGAACACTAATCTACACTAATCTACCCCTGTGTTTTAACAATACAGCTCATTGTGAATGGTCTGTATTTCATGTTTACAAAATGGTTCTTCCTCTGTGCAGCTGTATTGTTTGAGTTTTTTTCCCCTCCAATCATTGATCAAGATACGAATGCTTTCATGTAAACTTGAAAGCTTCACCTAAGGTTTTTTTTTCCATATCACACCCCAGTAGACTACTTCAAAACACCAAAAGGCTATATTAAGATTATTCATCAATAAAATGATGAAGATGAGACGCGATTGTTCGTGATCTTGGATCCCCTACAAAGCACAGACCAATCAAACAAGTTACAATCCAACATGAAAGTAGACGGAGAGACAAGGGCTCTTCCCACAATTCATTTGTCTCAAACGTCTGGAGTTTCATTTAGGTTGAGGTTTGTTGGAGACAAAGAGGAAGAGATCCCTCTTCACACGTGAATGAGGACCGTGCCTCACTAAAGACAGACGAGGAAACTGACAGGGAGTTCATAACACTGACTAGTCGGCTGCCGTTCATTTCCCAACCACAATAAAGTCACTCTCACCCCTGGTGAGGGGAAAGGACACGAGCCAGCATTTGAATAATGCAGTGTTAGCGTGTCTGATTGTCGCTCGGCTTAGTCCAAAACCCATTATGCTGCCCACAGAGACAGTAATCACTGTGTTGCTGACAACAAACACATAGAGAAAGAATGACGCCCGCGAAACCTATCGGTTGATTTGACCGACGCCACGCAAACGAGCGTCTCGGTGTTGACACCTTAACACCTTGTGACGTAGCAGCGTGCACGTGTCATCCTACTGAGTGAAAAGCGAGCGCGCTAATGAGGAGACGCATTGGTTCTGCCGGCCGTGCGATTGGCCGTCTTCCACGGCGGCGAATGGGCGGCCATCCCAGTGGCTGCAACAACAGAGAGAGACCGCATGGATGAGCCCATGTGAATGGATACGTGAGCTGGTCATCTCGACCACTGATCGACCTGGCGTGTTGCGTGTCATGCACGACACGTGACATTTAGAAGACGTGTTTGTGGAAATATTCATGCAGTATGTGTGTGCTCATGCGTCATATAAAGCGCTCGTCACGCAACAGATTTGGACAGACGGCCATGGTTCCCTTCTGGCCCAAGGGGAGAGAAAAATCTGTCTGATCGTTACTGAGGCAATGAGTTTGCAAAAAGACCAGACTGTCCCTGCTTAATGTCGATCTTCCATGTTTGACTTGCTTGGTTTTCAAGTACAATCCGAATGCGATCGTATCACCCTCATCACCAGGACAACGCAATCCCGAGGGAAGAAATGATAAGAAATCAACCTCGTGGGCAAGATCGTTACACCCCAAAATAAAATGAACCCAGTCAAGATGTATTCATTAGCATCAAGCTCCCTAATCCACACAATCATAAAATCGCCACTGTTTATGATCAGTTTACCCTACAATCTTCCAGACATCAATTTACATGATGAGGAGGTCCTTCTAGAATGGGGTCAGCACGGAACGCTCATATTTTAGGCAACCTCCAATCACGTTCCCGTGGACGGCCAGTGCGTTATCATGTGACTGTTCAGTGGTAGCAGATGGAGGTTCTGAGCTTGTGAAGTAGCTGTGAAAAGAACGTTTTGGCGTCGCTAACAGTGACAACACAGATTACATTTCTCTTCAACCGCTCAACAGGAGGAAGATGGCTCCTTCACGCCAAAAGCAGGAAGCATATTGAGTCAGAGATGGGAAACGAAAAAGCAATTAAGATTTGATGGACTATCGCACCGCAGAGGAACCAGATTGCTCTTAGTTGCAAAGACAAAGAGGGGAGGAAGGGGTAATTTTACAAAGAGAGGACAAAAGGGCCATTTACATTGCAAGGGAAATGCATATAAACTTTATATGAACAAAGCATGATGGCTTCTGTGGAAGAAATTAGATTTCCTGTGTACTTATTAATATATATTAATCACTACTGAACACACCTTCTCTGAAGACTGTTGTAACGTCATTACTGCGTGACTATCACTATCTATGTTTACATTCTTGTGCCCTATAAAAGAATGCTCTCTTGCCTTTGTCCGGGGGAGAGACTTGAGACCTAATCCTTGTACTGTCTTCATTTTGTTGCCAGAGGACTGGTCTTTTATCTCCCAATCTGCAGATTCTTAAATACGTATTAAACCCAGAACTCAACTGATCTGTCACTCCATTTGTGAAGAGACGGACAAAACACTTTCTTCAACACTTAATTTTAGTCATCTAAAATTATGTGACATTACCCATTGACTGGGTAAACTTACCCCCCCCCCCCCTCTTCTGGCTCAAATTACCCCCACAGCTACTAGAAATATGCATCTTCCCGCAGTTTAGGGCTAAAATTATGCAAACACAATATGCCTCATATTGTAGTGAACTAAATCACGGACACATGAGTGGATTTCTTTCAAATGTCTCTTTAATTGGTCAGGCCCACAAATCATGACTTCCTGAATGTAAAAACATTCCTTGAAACTGCATGATTCTCTTTTTTTAAATGTGCTTTCCACTTCACACATGAGCTTTGCTTCTTCACAGTGTAGGTGAAAAGGATGAGTCTTCAACAAAAATTGTTTATTGTTGTCTAGAAACCAGGGGTGGCTCAACTTACCCACTAGACCCAAGGTCTGTTTTTTTATCAAAAAATACATGAAAACAACCTCTACAAACTCGACCTCTTCCTTTCCTTGCAGATAATTCACAGGTGTCACGTCAGTCAATCATTACAGTTGACTTGTGTATTGCCTGTACAAAAGGCAGAATGGCAGAATATTATACAGCCTACACTGCAGACTCATTTGATGGGGCAGAGCAGTCCTCCATGGGCTCAAAGGAAGACAGATAAGAGCACGATGGTGAAGGAATGAAAAGATATGAGAGTCGAATGAGAGAGTTGAACTAAGGTTGTCTGCTGATAACACGGGTAAGTGCCTTATACTAACCTCGGGCGTCAAAAAACTCCTCATCCGAGCTGTCGACCGACTCCTGAGCGATGTTCTGCATCCGCCAGTGGGAGGCGCTGTATTTGCGTGAGGGAGCTGTGAGGGCAAGAAGGAAAATATATGAACATGTAATGCCAGTGAACGGCAACAGTTAAAAACACCTGGTGTCGGGAGCGACACCTGATCACCTTTTGTGACATGCTTGTAAAACGATGACGTTGGAATGTTTGACTAAAAGACAGATTCATTAGGGAGGTTTAAACTCCTCACTGCATTTTCCTTACATAGTTTAGTAGTGCCTTTGCTAACAGTGTAACAGTCCTAACTCTTAGAAGATCTAAGAGAGAGAGACTTTTAATTGATTGTCAAGTTAGACTTCCTTTACAGGACCCACTGCAATAGGAATGGAAATATACACAGATGGATCCTTATTCTTAGACGCTTCAGTATAGTACTGCTATATCAGTGGTTCTCAACTCTGGTCCTCAGGGCTCACTGTCCTGCATGTTTTCGATGTTTCCCTGCTCCAACACACCTGATTCAAATGATTGAGTCATTATGAAGCTCAGCAGAAGCCTGATAATGACAATTCATTTGAATCAGGTGTGTTGGAAGGGGGAAACATCTAAAACATGCAGGACAGTGGGCCCTGAGGACCAGGGTTGAGAACCACTGTGCTATATAAAGGCAACACTGAATGACATGTAGCTGTGAAATTCTGCACACTGTGCCGAGTCTGTAGACGAGTCCATTAACTTAATGACTCTTTTCCTATGCTAACCCCTCACCCTCTGTGAGAACCCAGGTTCTTTCAGCTCCGACGCACAAACTCTGACTGAACTACTTTGAATTCCACTGGAGGTTGCGACACGTTATTATTATTATTATGTGTTCAATGGTGTGGTTTTCTCTCGGTATGCAGAACTTTCTCTATCGGGAGCCAAATCTGACATCAAAAGTGCTTTTAAAGGAGTTCAAACGAGTCAAGTTAAAGTGACAAAATGTCACTGTCACATTGATACATCTCAGCGCAGGTTCCCTGCAATTACTCCGGTTAAATTTTCGGTGAAAGCCAAACGTCCGCTGTTGGAGACCAAACCCTCTGAAGAAACTCATGAACCATTTTCCCAAACCGCTCGCAAAGAGGAAGAAGACAGAAAAAAATGGCATTAAGGGAGTCGAGGGAGGTCACCCAGCCTCAGTGCCCCAGCTTGCCATCAAGCTGGCCTGTGCTTGATCCCAGCTCCTGTTCCTTTTAAATCTAACCTCACTTACACCCAAAAAAACATTTACCCAAAGTGGGGTTTGTCAGTTCAAACAACGGGGTTGGTCAAGGAACTTCACCCTACCTGCCTCTGGAGGGAATGTCCCTGTATTTGCTGCAAGTCGCTCTGGATATGAGCGTCTGCTAAATGACTAAATGTAAATTTAATCATCCATTACTGATATCCTCCAGCTTCTATATTGCCCCTCTTTCCGTCTCTCTCTCTCTCTTCTCTCTCTCTTGAGCACACTCGAATACCACCACAGTCAAGCACACACCTGATGATGCACCGGGAGGTAGAACAAGAAGTAGAACAAGAGGTAGAACAAGAAGTAGAACAAGAGGTAGAACAAGAGGTAAGAACAAGAGATAGAACAAGAGGTAAGAACAAGAGATAGAACAAGAGGTAGAACAAGAGGTAGAACAAGGGAGGATTGGTGAGCTATTAAGCCTGAACACTGCGGCTCTGTGCTTTGTTTGCTTTCTGACTGTTTGGTTGTAGAGAAACAGGCCTGATTCAATAAGGGAACCCATGAGAGTAACCAAGATGGATTGGTTAAATTACTCCTCGGTATAAATATCGCCCATCCGCGCCAAGCGCTAAAGCTAGTTTTGTGGTATCATGGGTGGTCATGGACCTGTGAGTGTGAGTGTATCTGACCTGTGAGTCAGACGACCCAGCCAGATTCATGTCAGCAGACCTGTCCATCGGGAGGAATCCTCATTTAGCGTATTTTATTATTTATTTATATTTAGCATATGTGTTATTTTATTCATCCTCATTTACCACATTTGAGCATTTATTTATGTTTTCATATGTCTTATATATATTAATCTTATTTATTTCTCACTGACTGGAAGCACTTTTAATCTTGTTGTGCCTGTGACAATGACAATAAAGATCTATCTATCTATCAATCAATGCTGACAAGTGACTGTTGAGAAAAGTTTCTCTTTATTTGTTTACAGAAGAACAGAAGTAACAGAAGAGGCCTAAATTTAAGAGGGAATGGTTTGGGAGCGGGGGGGAGTTTCGAGTTGGAAGGGAGGTGGGTGGGCAAGGGAAGGAAGGAGAGTTTTTTGGGGGGGGATTCTCAGCCTATAAGGCAGTTGATTCGAAGGAATCGCTTCTGCCAGATGCTCATTCGCTTCTTGGCAGTGGTAGAGCCTGAGGTGTCCACCATGTCCTCCATGAAGTGCTCGTCGTCTCCGATGTTCTGGTTCAGCCATTCTGATCTCTTGACACTCCACCTCTCGTATCTCTCCTCCTCCCTGATCTTCAGAGCTTCCTTTCGCTCTGCACGCTGTGCCTGGTTCTGGTTCCAACGGTCTTCAAACTTTTGCCGCTGCTCCTCAAATAGCATCAGCTTCTCTCTTTTTGCTCTCTCGCTGTCAGCACGAGTGGTGAGTGGGCTGTCACGCATGAAGGCAATGCATCTCACCAGCGGGAGGTAGGGCTCACTCCCCTCCTCTGCCTCCCTCTGGTAGGTCCGCTCAATTTTTTGGAGGGTTCGCTCCTTTACTTTATTGTTGAGCCAGTTGAAGGCCTTTTGCTTGAAGTTCAGGTCCTTGCTGAAGAGGCTCCTCGGTAGCCTCTTCAGGTAGCCTCTTCATCTCAACCACGCTGGGAAGGCTTTCGCTCATGGTGTTCTGGCTGGTTTCAGACAGGTCCTGGTAATACATCAGACAGTCTTCATACACATCCTCCTCCTCATCCTGGAGAGCGTCTCCATCTTTTTCGGCTTCTCCTGTGTGGCTGAGTTGCTCCAGAAACTTTTTCACCACTTCACTCGGCTCTTCTTCTATGGTTGAGAGGCACCTCTGCCTCGCTGCACGCTTTGCCTGGTGCCAATGGTCGATCTTTTGCCGCTCCTTCTCGGTTATCATCAACGTTGCTCTCTGGCTAAGGGTGTTCTGGCTGGTTTCAGACAGGTCCTGGTAATACATCAGACAGTCTTCATACACATCCTCCTCCTCATCCTGGAGAGCGTCTCCATCTTTTTCGGCTTCTCCTGTGTGGCTGAGTTGCTCCAGAAACTTTTTCACCACTTCACTCGGCTCTTCTTCTATGGTTGAGATGCACCTCTGCCTCGCTGCACGCTTTGCCTGGTGCCAATGGTCAATCTTTTGCCGCTCCTTCTCGGTTATCATCAATGTTGCTCTCTGGCTCAGGGTGTTCTGGCTGGTTTCAGGCAGGTTCCGTCCATACATCAGACAGTCTTTGTAGACATCCTCCTCCTCATCCTGGAGAGCTTCTCCTCTGTGGTGAATTAGCTGTGTGAGTTGCTCCAAAAACTTTTCAACTTCCTTATCACTCAGCTCGTATTTTCTTAAGAGGCCCTGCTGCTCAGCGTGTTCCTCTTTGTCTAGTTCAGTCATTCTGTACTCCAGGTCTTTTTTGGAGTAAGGGGAAGTGCCGGCATTTGGTGCCTCAGATTCTTGTTTTTTCCTCTCATCCTCCAAGATCTCCCTCTGCCTCCTTCTCTCTCCCCTTTCGTTCTCCTCCTGCTCTACACTCTCCATCTCAACACGTGTTCTCCGCTCACGTTCCATTTCTCTCTGTTCCTCAAACATCCGCATCTTAGGCGCCATCCCGGAGGCCTCTTCTAAGTATGGGTGGAGATTGTCTTTCATTTTCACTGTTTGCTGTTCTCTTCCATCGTAGCTGACTGTCAAATGCTGCCTCTTGACCAACTAGGCACTGCTTATATAGACTTCAGAACTTTGTGACATCATTAGAACCCTGACTTGAATATTCCACCTCATATCGGTTGTACAAATATGGACAATGATGATGATGTCATAAAGTGACAATTAAGGAATGAACCCCACATTATAATATAAATGCATGTACTTCAGTATGTCTATTGAGAAGTATTGGCTTGAATTACACTAATTACACTACACGTCCAATCCAATCCAACTTTATTTCTATTGCATTTTAAAACAACACAGTTAACCTCCTGCTCTGTCTTTTGGAATGAATGAGCTGTTCCTTTCTAAAAGGATGCAACCAGGTGAAATTATTTGGACTATTATCTCACAGAGGGACCGACAGGGGGATCTTATGAGTTCTCTATTAGTACCCATGCACTTGTGGATGCTTCGCATAGGCCACTGGATTTGTCAAGAAGGCTGCAGGCAGAGAGAAAAGGCTATTTTCTAGCAGACAAACAGGGGACAAACAGATCAGAGCAGTGAAAACGTTTTTCCCCGCCAGCTTTGGAACCATGCAACTAGACAGTCATGATTCAATGTGTTTTTCAGTGTGAAAAGATGAAATCCAACTCATTAATCACAGGGGCCTCAAGGGGCAGGAATAAATCATATGTAAATCGCTACAATATTATGCAATCAGATCAGTGGTTTTATGTAATTATATATGTCTAATATGTGTTTGGCGCACTAGATGAGCGTGATTAAATATAAAGACTATGGCAATTTCAATTGCGGATGTTATCATACGGATGTGTGGAGTTTGACTGTTAAAAAATCCTGGATTTGCAAACTCCTTACGGTGTATCATGTCTCTGACAGTTATAATTGAACATATTCATCTTTCTCCCTCCATTTTCATACATACGCTTATGGACCTGCATGAGAAACATGGTAAAAAGGAAACATCAACTATCAACAAATGAATACCACATCTCTTATTCAGAGCCTGAATAACTTAGCATATTTCAAACCTTGCTTGACCTGAGTTGCTAGTATTAAAAAAGTAAAAGAAAGAGATTACAATATGGCGATGTTCGATGCTTCCGGAACCATCCCCCAACCCGCAGCTTCTAAGAACCCTTCAGCACAACCTCCAACAAGAGCACCATCCTAATCTGCATTACCATCTCTCAAGTGAAACACATGCCCTCCTCAACACGCCTCCTCACCCAGGATCAGCCTCCCTCAAGACCCTGCAGCCCATGACCCTCCAGAAGGCCTCTTCAACACTTTCCCCTCATTTGATAATCAGCGGCACGTAGATCTGCCCCCCCCCCCCCCCCCCAAGGCCAACCCAACCCTGTGGAGCTAACAAATTAACTCATGATCCTCAGTACCTTTCCCTACCTCTACTAGGAGGGAAAGAAAGATGGAGAGATGAAGCCTGAGAGGGAGTGGAAGGAGACAGGAAGATGACGAGATGAGATGCTGATGCGCTCTGATGGTCAAGCGACAAGCAACTATTAATAAGTCCCCCAACCTATCATGCAAAGATAAATCTTCCCCTCCCTGTTATCAAACGAACAGGGCTGCTGAGTAAATACCTCTGTAGGAGGCGGCCATTATTAGATTTCAGCAAATTAGCTTTAGAATCCCACAGCGCTGGCTGGACGCATAAGGAATCCCACCCAAGCACACAGGATTCCCGACCATGTGTGGTTCATCACAGTAGCTGGCATGACTAGACTAGATGGAATGTGTGGACATGAGTGTGTGTGTGTGGACATGACTGTGTGTGTGTGTGTGTGGACATGAGTTTGTGTGTCCATGTGCCCTCCTTCTCTGCACTCCATGGAATTCCAACTGTAAATGACAGATGAGAATAGCCACAGGGTCGTCTGGGATCTCCGCATAAGCACGGACAGTAATAACCCCTCCTTCCCCCCCATTAAATAAAAAACTAATCTCGACACACAATTAAAATCAATTATTGAAGCAACTAAGGGAGAGAAATGAAGCTCATAGTAACAAGGGATCGGTTTGATCTCTTTATTAAAAATGTTAAATCGCTGTAGTCACACTCTGAGAGGAATACTCAAGATGGCACCCCAGCGGTAAGACCTCTTCCCCTCCTCTCTGCAGCTGTGTTGATGTATGAACATTAGAAACATCGAACAAAACATCATCCTAAATTGACTGTCTTCACCTGTGCCGTGGTGCCTCTAATAACCTGAGAACAATCAAATTTGCATGTGCTTGTTTTACCAGTTTGTTTGTTTTTTTTTGTTAGCCAGCAATGTGGCTTCTGCTGGCTTTGTTGTCAGGATAATATCCTGTCAGCTGTTGTAAAGTTTAGAACAGAATAAGGTTACAGCAGTGAAGTTACTCTGTTACTAGAATATTTGCCATTTTTCCATGTCGTTATAGTACATGTGGCAATGGCTGCCTAGGACACTCTTTTAAAAGATATTCTATATTTCAATGACAATTTCCTTGTCAAATCAAGGTCAAATGAATAAACATGTCTATGTTGGGACTGACAGCCTGGGAGGAGGAAAGGGGGGACTATGGTGGGTTTGGGAGGCAGAGGTTAGCGGCTGGACAAACTGCCACTGAGGAAACCATCCCAGCGTTAATGTAAAATAAGAATTGGTGGCTTCTGGAGAAGATGAGAAAGATAACACAGAATGTAAACCGAGGACCGTATTTAGTATGACTTGAGAAATGTGACTGCGTTCGGTAAATTCGTAATGGCCCAATCCAAAAAGACTTATCAGGCACTTTCAGACCCTCTGAAAGCATCTTCACACACGGACACAGAGAAAAACTTCAATTATTTCATTTTAAACCCATGTGAGAAGCACTATTGGTGTCTAAAACCTCCCATTTTGCAAACTAAATGTAGATGTGCTGTGAATGTAAAAAGTCTGTTTACAATGCCAAAGGTCTCCCCCTCTCCCAGCCTCCCAGCCTCCCCCTGCCTGGCTACCTCAGGTGTACCAGCAGCACTGCCCTCCGTGTGACCTCCTCTCACAGCTGTAATGTTGTGCTCCTTGGGCAGCCCTTGCCAACACAGGCCAGTCGTGCTTCCCCATGACAAACAACCATTAAATTCAAATTAACACTGTTTTGCATGCTCCAGTAAAACGACACGAGGTCAGGGGCTGCATGCATTAGCACACGCTTCTGTCAGATTTAGGGAACATTGTGTTGTGGTTTGTTGAGCAAGCTTCGCAGGGAATATTCAGCTTTTTGCTACAAACTTCAGCTACATTTTGGTAAAACATGTTCAATGTCCGAGGACTTTACATATATTAACAGAAAGGCACAGGGGTAATTCATAGTGGTTGTTAAATCACTTAGTATAAAGTACTTTGCAATTGGGCTGAAGAGCGCAAGAAATATCCTGTTTTGCAATGCAAAGAGACAATTATAGGATTGAAGAGGAACACTATGATTAAATGATTGGCATTGTTGTGACATTTCATTGAGTGAGTATTTGACAAATAGGTAAATAGAGATGAAGATGGGGAGGAGGAGAGGGAGGGACCAGCTTCAGACCCAGACTTCTCTCAGATATCTATTTTTAGCTCTACCAAATTATAATCGTTACGAGGAAGAATGCAGTAATTTGGCCAGCAACCAGGAACAGTATTTTTGTACAGAATATAAATCTGGAAGACACTTATTCCCTGTTGTAAACAAACGAAGAAAAAATGACAATCCATGGATAATACTCTTAAAAAAAACTACAGTAATGGCTTATGTGGGCTGATACTTATTGAGCTAATAAGAACCTGTAAGAGAGGTTGGATACTTATTTTATTATTCTTTTGAAGCATTGCTCATTAAAACATAAGATGATGCCCAAATTAGATGCTCATACCCACCCAATGTGTCTGAAGATGAATTCCCAATACCCCAAAAATTATAAGCAATATCCAATAAGCTGACAGCTAACACTGAAATACACTGACCAGCGGATCACTTTCATAACGCTGCAGACTGAATTCAATCAAATAAATTCAATATTTCTCTCATGCATTTTTATAATAAAGCAATTAGGATTATCTTAAATAGAACATGTAAGCATCTGACCCTTCTTATCCTCTTCCAACTAAGATAACTCTTAATAATTGCCTCATTTGTACCCATAGTTCTTCAAGAGGACTGTTCTTTCTTGTGGGCACTAACCCTTTCTGTCCTTCTGACCTCTCTTTGAACAGTGCAATTGATCTATACCTCTCTGAATCTCTAAATGAACAACAAACATCACAATATCATCAAGTTCAGCTCAGTCCCCTTCACAAGACCTTGAAAGACCAGACGAGCTGGTAGACTATAATATAAACACCAGCAAACACAAAGGAGGCCACGCATCACAGCTTCACCTACAAATGACACTCCAGAACCTTGTTTCGACTGCACTGAGTTCTTTCTTAGAGAGAGAGAGAGAGAGAGAGAGAGAGAGAAAGAAAGAGAGAGAGAGAGAGAGAGAGAGAGAGAGAGAAAAACATTATCTGTTTGATTCTATTACTCTAAGAAGGTTTGCTCTGTTAAAATGTTGAAAAAAAACCCCACAGAATTTCCTCCCTGCATTATACATGAGCTACTGTGTTGGTCTCCTCTATCCTAAAAACAATCTCTCCTTGTCGAAAGGTAATTTCCTTGCAGTTGCCCTGCTGTTGTTTGAAAATGAAATATTTTCTGCTATGGAAGATAGAGACAACGAATGACAGAGGGATAAAACAAAGAATATAAGTATGTAAGTTTATAAACTGGAAAACTTTTCTGCATTCTCTGTCAAATATTAATGTAAAAAGAAAAATACCATGTGAGATAATCATCTAAAATAATGTCGTACCAAGTGTTACTATGGAGACGCTACACTGAAAATGTACCCCATAGTGCTACAAGGCTTACAGTGGATGAAGCTGTGACAATAAATGGTGAAACATAACCCCCCAAACACTACTCATTATACCCCCTTGAATCTTGTAGACATCATGTCCGAGAAGACGATCCTCACCGGATGCAGCATTAGTATGATGATGGGGTAAATAAATTGCACTGGGTTGGGACTTAAATGAACAGTTAAAAGAGCATCCGTGGTCTATTTGCACCAATATAATCCATGTCATGGTCACGGTCGAAAGAAAATACAGTCAGTTACTAGCTGGGGAGGGGAATATGCGCTTTTGGCTTTACTTGGCTTCTACAGAGCTTTACCAATGTGGGGCCACCGGGTCGAAGGACGAAGTCCTCCGGATCATTGCCTCATTAGGTTGCCTTAATTTAGCCTTTCAATTAAAAGGCTAAATTAGACAGACTCAATGACGTAGCATATAAAGACTTTCTACCTCGAACTGTCTTGGTTCAGTCAGTTGTTTACGTGCAGACCTATTTGCTTGGCTGGCAAATCAATCATGTTCATTTTCATACGAGGCCAATTAATTCTGTATTTGCAAGTATTTTGGCCGATCTTACGTGTTCAAACAGGAAAAAGTGTCAGAACCAGCTGTTCAGTGATTTGGATTCATTGCAGTTTCAGTAAAGTTTGAGACACAGAAAGATTTAGGAATGAACCCACAGTATATCCCAAGGAATAGGTTATATGAAACATTCAACCGCTTTGAACAAAATACAGTGAAGCCACTGTGATAAATGTATAACTGTGATATAACCGTGATATTTTACATGTGCTGTGTGAACGTCATAGATAACTGTAGGCTATTGCAATGGGGGGACAACATGCAAATCAACACTGTGAGTCCCAGTGCTATATAATAAGAAATTGGACAAAACCTTAGTTCGGCACACTAATACGTCATGTAGGCTGCATGGGAAAATACGAATTAATAGCACACAGCACAGACCAACAAATCATTTTAACACGGTTCATTAAAAAATTGATTAAGTAGGCTTATCTGTGCAACATGCTTAACTCAACATGCATTCCGAAAGACTGTCTTTACTTCAGACTTGGCGCGAGCCGAGCATCCCTACGCACTCGGGCAGACGGTGTCTCGTGCTACCTGTTAACATCGGAGAACACCTTTGTTGGCCGCCTATGCGATATTCCAGCATCACAGGGTTTCCTTACCTCTCCCTCTCGATTCCTTTGACATGTTCCTTCCAGTCCAACAGCGATCGAGACGCAGTCAGTGAATGTTGTCAGGTAGTTCCAGAGTCCCTCTGTCCTTCTAGTCCCCCTGCACCTTGACGTCTGCGGTGAACTAGAGTCTACACAGGCTGACAGTCTGGATCTGAAATGAACAACTGCGATCTGAGTCCACTTGAGTCCAGATCATGGACACACACACAGAGAATCTCTCGTTGTTGAAAACACTTTCAGGATTTGCAGTTGTGCTGGTAACGCTCATGCCCTCCCCTCCACAGTTGTCATCTCAGGACCAGCTGAAAGGATCAGTATTCGACTGCCTCCAGTGGTGTTACGGTTCTCCATCGAAAGGGCGTCCGCTCTCCGATGTGTGTCCAACCGGCGCAGACTAATAAGTCGGTTTCACCTCCACAAATTAAATTAGATTTGTTGACAAACAACCGCTCCTGGTAGGGGCCCAACAATATGATTTCAAGATGCAACTCAGAATGTTTAAAACAAAGTGAGACAGCATCCTTTACGATGACCTCTAGACTAACCTCCAAACAACAAACTTCAATATCGTCCATAGATGTAAAAAAACAATGACGACACATCTACTTTGTTTAATTATATTACATAGTTAAATACTGATGGTCAATTTTGGACGTTGATCAGTGGACACAATGCTCAAACTCGCTGTACAAGAAAAAGCACTCCTATCTGACATAATCAAGAGTGAATGTGACCTTTGTAGCTAACATGGAATGTGAAAGGTAATAGATAATGTATTGCTAATTTCTACAACCCCTGTGAGACCATACTGTATCCTGTGACACCACACAGCAAAACCAGTTGGCCATTAGTACTAATCAGAGCACCATTGCCTCATATCCTGTCCTCTTTCTGCCTAAAGTTTTCATAGATCGGATTAATCATGCTCTAGGCTACAGTGTGGATGTCCATTCACCTTATTACAAAAAGTGTTTCACAGAGAAAATACTAGATTTATGCTCTATACGGTGTTGTCTATCCATGCAGGTCACTCCCTGAGATCAAAGTGAATTAGATTGCTACGCATGTTATATGAAGAGGTCAAGATGGCCACAGAGGATCCACAGGCCAATCCATCCTGCCGTATAGATTTACCTGTCCTGACACGGAAACACAGTTTGAGCCCTTGGTCAAAGCTGACTAATATACCATCAACAGAATGACACAGCAAAATCCCAACCACAGTCGTTAATATTAAACCATGAGAAATCCCCAGCTTTAATACTGACAAGATTCTGCTGAAGGCGTTCGTGTTTGATATTTTCTTCACTCAAATAAAAAACATTGAAGTCACATTAAATGTCTTGCAGATCGAACCCTACGGGGTTAGGGGATGTTGTTCACTGCAGAGCTAAGTATTGGAACAGATTCATCCCATCTTACTACACATACCAACACATCACCTCATGTCTGTGTCTCAACATCAATTTGCAACCTGGTACCATTTAATGAATATTGATAGTGCCTAAAGGCCTGAGGTAAAGTCAATGTGGATTGTGCACTCTACATTCCCTCCACCCATGAGGGATCCAGGCCATTTGCACCAGCCAGGAGAGCCAATGACAAAGCAATTCTGCCCCACGGCGATGTACTGAGATTCGGGCACGACGAGCCAAAAGGAAAAGCATCTGGGCCAGGAAGACAGCAAGATAGATGGCATTGATTAAGCTGAACGACCTGGCTGACTGGGGGGGGGGTCTCTTTTTTTCCCTTATCTCTTTTACACCAAATAACAGGTAACGGTTGTCTCCAGTCACAACAAGGGTTTGTCAACGACAAAAAAAAGTTCCAGGTAGAAGTTTAGCACAAAGGTTTATTGGAAATCACCCATAAATACATTGATTTGAACACTTTATGAAACACAATTAAGATTAAGAAAACCCAAAGTTCTCAAAATCCTTCAAGTCAAGGACACAAGCGCAGAAGCTTGTAAGTGGATGTTTTTCCTTTCACCCAGTGGTGCTGCGGCTAGAAACCATCTATTGGTGAGGCAATACGAGACTTGTTGACTCACCTGTCAACAAGCTCAATTTAACCAGCTTTTCCAACACTGAGGCACAATGCTATTATTAAAACACGGTCCTAAGAAAAGGGGGAAGCACCAGTCACAATAACCTGGATATCAGTCAGGTCAGGTTCTCCTTAACATCCAGAGAAACACTAACCACCCACTCTGTGCTTCAGCCAACAACAGAGTCATTACTACATGCCTTAAGAAGCACTTCAATATGACCTGGATGTTCTGCATTCAGACAAACTGCAGCAACAGACTTGTTCTGAGCAGAGGAGGACGCAAGATCGATTTTGTAATGAGGTTCAAGTCAAGCTTTGTGTTTTTCTCTTATTTTAAAGTTGACTAGATTTCCTGCCTTGAGATCATTGGCTCAGCTGCAGCCCTCCTCCACACAAGAGGGTCCAACAACCCTTATATCATCTTAGAGTCCGATCACCCTGTCCACTGACGCAAGAGTTGGAAGAAGCCCAGAGGAGAACCAAAAGATATCTGCATCCTGATTGGACAGATTGTCATCTCCATGGAAGCGTACCACAGTAGTCCTTGTGCTCAGCCACATTCATTTGGTTAGTAATGAAGATAATGGCAGTGACGGCCATTAGGTTCAGATACCCAACAGGGACAACAGAATTAATGTAACACAGCATTTCCATCACTGGGCATGTGGCCTCGGAATGAATGTACCTGAATTTAAATATAAAAAGTACTGAGATCAAATATAAGGCTAAAGAGCCACATTTATATTGATAGTATGCTAATGATTCATCAGTAAGCATAACACACGCTTGTCTACTTTGTCATCTATATCAAACCCATAAATTTGATAAAGCACAGCTTACCTACAAAATAATACATCAAAGCAAAGTGAGATATATTTCATTATCTTCTGCATTTACACAGATATGGATGTTGTTATCAAGTGCCTGTGATGTCTAGGGAGGCCATTGAAACTTAAGACAGGTTCGCATGCACAAGAACAAGCCTGCAACACCACAGCAGAAAAATCATTAGAAGATAACACACGCACGCAGTACTTTCGATATTCGAGTAAAATATTATCCCACCGCGATTCCAATTAGTTGGCTTGGAAGAAATGGGCTACAGTAGCACGTGCGGACAGCCAGAGAACATAAGTGAGAGAGAGACAAAGAGAGACAGAGAAAGAGAGCGACTGATTCAAAGTCACATTGTCCCCTGTCTGAGGAAGAGGCCCCCATGGGCCAGCTCAGCCTCTGGACGGGCCCCTCCTCTGTCACAGCTGCTCTCATGTCCTGCCTGAGGACTCCTGCTATCCCCCCTCCAGCGGACATTCACATACTTTACCTAAATCATTCAACAGACATTTTGGCATCAACATGCACGAAGGTCTGCTCACTGAAGGAAGGGAAGTCTGAGCACCAGAAAGCTAAACATACCATGAAAGATGTTTAGAGATTCTGAGAGGTTGTGATTCCTGTGTAACTTTGCGGAAGTGCTTTCTGCTAGTCATTTAGTCCCATATTGCTGTCTAGGAATAAAAAGCACAAGTAATCCTTTGGGAGTTTGATATACTGAAAAGTGGTTAGATAATCTTTTAATTCTTTGTAATAATGTCCTCACTAATATTATCGAAAGTAGCTCAACTTTCCCAATGGAATACTCCCATGACAGCCTGGGAGATTTAACAAAGAACTTATAAACGGAAATATAATTCTGAAAGATCATGAAGCATCTGTAAACTTAATCTGATGCCGACGTAAAATAGTGTAAATAGGTTTATTGGTGCCACTAACCCTTCACTTCATATTTTCTTATTCCTTTGACTAAATAATGATCATATCTCTGCTTGGCATCGGAACAGTAGAATATCTGGAATGGCAAGGAGCTCTCCTATTGGATGTCCTGCAGTGGAACCGGGGCAGGAGGAGAGTGGATTGGCTGGAGGAACTCCGAGGTGAAGACAGCTTCTGCATATTCTTCACACACATCCTGGAACTCTGCGGCCACGTCTTCCAGGGCCTCCGACATGAGCTCCTCAGCCAGGCTGGAGAGACAACAACAGAGGGGAGAGAGAGTGACACGGAGCAAGGAGCTAACAGAGAGAACAACAGAGAGAAGACCGACAGGAAACCCCACAGTAGGAACATCGATAACCCTTCTCAACTGAAAACCAGAACAAACGCCTCTAAAATAAAACACGCTATTTGAAGTTGACAAAAAGAAAAGTCCCCCATCACGAATTGCGATCTGTAACAGAACTCTGGTTGTGTGTGTGTGTGTGTGGACAGTATACATCTATCCAGAGCCTCAGATGAGGACTATCTGTTGTGTTGAGCATCTGTTGCGGTGACAGGCCCAGCAGAGAGTCTGTGATCAGTCTCTAGGGGCGTGTGCTGCTCTCTCACTCACTCTGCCTGCTTATTAACCACACAAACACACATAGAAGCATCCAGAAATCGGGAGGTATGTGGACACTGACTGACTGACCAAAATGTATTTTCATAAGTATCTGTTTGTAGTAAAAAGTGACTTAACTGCCATTACATTGACTATAACTGAGGCCTTTTCATATCCTGGTGTGGCAGGATACGATTTCTGCCGTATGGTTATTTCCCAATGGTAAAATTGAATTCCTTAAAATGACAGCGACTGAGATTGAGAAGCAGTTTGTCCCCCGTGAGCAAGGTCAGAGTTTTGTGGTATCACATCTCAGCGAAAGGCTCTTTAAAGCAATTCACACTCCCACACACCCACGGGGCGAGAGAGACAGAGAAAAGCAGAGAAATCTAGACCTCAGTATCTCTCCCTCCTTCAGGGATGTGGAGGGTGAGAAAACAGCCAGGCTATTCAATTACTCCCTCGTCTCACTGACAGACTTCCACTGCACTGCACCAACTTAAAAATTCTGTTAAGTATGCTAATGTATGGCAGGACGGTAGAGATAGAGAAGAGCTGAGATACGCTCAGGGCTTCAGAGAAGAGGGTGTGAACGCAACCCAGCCAAAGTACTGGATGTAAGGCAGCAAGCATTGTCACGGCAACATCCTTTTTAGAGAGTGTTGCGCTGCCCCGGGCCGGTGAGTAACACTAGCACACGCCTCCCACTGTGAACGGAACTCTGCAGGAACTGACATCACCGCAAGGGCTGAAGCAGCTCCTGCGCAACCCTCGTATGTGCAAAGAAGCGTTTTAACAACGCTCCCTTGAAAGCAGCACAAACAGGTCACAAACAGATGGAGGTTAGAACATGAGCGTGGATTAGGAAAAGGAGGGAGAGTTTGAATTCGGCTGCTGGAGCGGAGCCAATTCCTGCAGCCTACCTGTCAGCGATGGCCCAGGGGTTGAAGCTGCCGATGGCTTCATGAGCCACCAGGCGGAGGTAGGCCTCGTGCTCCTCTCTGTAGCCCAGGATGCTGCTCAGCAAGCTGCCCGCCACCCAGATCCGCGTCCCCCTTCCGGCCCCCGCCGGGACAGCAGGACCACCGCCGGACGCCACGTCCACTGGAGATCTCTCTTCCATACAGCTGGCGTCAGTCTGAGGAGCGTGTCTGGAAAGACGAGAGAGACAGAGAGAGACAGGGAGAGAGAGAGAGAGAGAGAGAAAGACAGAGAGAGAGACAGAGAGAGACAGACAGAGTCAGAGAGATAGAGAAAGAGAGAAGGAGAGAGAGAGGGGGAAAAAGAGAGAGAGGGGGGGGGGGGAGAGACACAGAGAAAACTCGTATGGCTGACTGACTGGACCTCATGCAGCCTTTTCATTACCTGGACCCATTCCATTCAGCCTGTTTCAATTGGCTCCATCCGTTAAAGGAAGTGGAAAATCCGTGGTACAGAGAGGTGAATTGTTACTCATGGAGTTAAGGAGTCTGGCTGCTGGAGGAAGGCCTGTGATGTGATGTGTGCAGGTGTGATGTGTAGCCAGACCCTGGTAACCATCTAACCCCTTGATTGGTCCGTGGCCATGCTGTGCTCAAGACATTCTAGCACCTTCCAGGGGGTGACTTGCAGAAGGGTTTTGACCAGCTCTTGTCTCGGTTAAGACAAGGGGGGGGGGGGGGGGGGGGGGGGGGGAACTGGGAGATGAGGCGGCCAGAGGTTTTAATCCTGTCTGCGAGCAAATCAGGCTGGCTCTGGTAACGGCACTCTCATAGCTAGGCTATATTTAGAGACCCAGCAAAGGCTCCGTGAGCAAGACACATCTCTGCTGTGCTCCCCAGCCCAACAGTCTATGTTTCAGCTAAATCCACCCAGGATTCTGCCCAGGATTCAGACTCAAACCCAGCCACAGCCTTAGCCTCAGCCCCAGCTACACCTCCAGCCTTAGCCCCACTGGCGGCCTCATCCCAGTGGGAAGGTGTGTCAGAAGACGTGCCAGAGTGGTTAATGCACTAAGCCTGCCTGCCAACCCGCTTCATCCGCAGACTACACACATTTTCTCTCTGATGGGACATTCAAGGGCCATTGCAGCCAACAGCACAGCGGTTTCCCATCCTGCCACCCTACTGCAAGGTGCCCTTTCTGTCCACAAAACCCACTAATACACTTCAGATCTAAAGCAATCAGAAGCCGTCCAACCATGGCCCTTTCAGACTGCAGGCTCTGCCCAGTCTGTCACCACAGTCAGGAAACATCAGTCGAGAATTGTCACGAAGGGAGAAGATCAATGCTGCATATTTATGACAGGCCCGCGATTTAAACATTTCTGAGTTGCGAGCAAGGTGAGAGGAATGATAATGCATCCGGTAATGGACCTGAAGTGTACGGTACAATCTCTTTCCTGTCTGTGGAAAGCACCACACCATAACTGGGAGTCATTAGAATCCCCTGCATGCATACCGGCTGGCTGTCGAGTGGTCCTTGACGGACAGGAAGAGGAGGAAGCGGCTTTAGTCAAACTGAAGCCTGTTTAACCTGATGGTCCCTGAGGAACCCTGTGGAGTCCATCAGAACATGGACTGTTTTCCCCCCAGACTGCTCTCAGTCAACAATCCCAAACGAGGAAGGTTAGCGCCCGCAGACCAGGGAGGACGGAGGAGGAGGAGGTCCTCGCCGCGAGGTGAGAGGAAGCCCACTTGGAATGACTTGCACGTTTTGCTTTGCTTTTCCTTCCGCGACTCCAGCAGCGCGTCCCCTTGGAAACGACAAAGTCCCCGAGGGGAATTTATCCAACAGGATGTAGACAGGAAGTGTTGGGGCTGAGTCACACGGGGGGAAGGAAGGACGAGGGGGGGGGGGGGGGGGTGTTCAGACCACAGCCTGAGGGAACACACAGAGACTCTGGGAGGAAATGAAGGATCAAGCCGTTGCTGGACAGCTGGGAGAATCACTGTGATCCTGTCATCTTTACACCGCCTGTAACGCTCCACATGTTTACATGGGGACGATCCCTGAGCCCTGACCTGCAGGGGCCAACCATGCTGTGATGGAGGGCCGAGGGGCCCGTGATTACAGAGAGCCCATCTCCTGTACCAAGGTTAGAGGCCGCTCCAAGAGGTCGGCCCTCAGAGAATGGTTACGTTTACATTACATTTCACATTGAGTCATTTAGCAGACGCTCTTATCGGCAAGTACAGGGACATTCCCCCCTGAGGCAAGTAGGATGAAGTGCCTTGACCATGGGCACAAAGTCATGTTGGTACAGCCACGGTTTGAATCTGATTACTAGTTTGTCTCCCTAGCCGCTCAGCCGCATGACTCTCGTTAAAAAGAGCCTACCACCATGCAACAGGGGGGAGAAAACAAAGAACCAGAGCTGAGCACATCAAGAGACCCAGAACACCCACGACCCACAGCATGGCTGCCCTTTTGATGTCCTCATCGATGGAGCTTGGGGGAGGGCGGGGGCTATCTTTGGTCAGTTGGCGTCCGCCTGAGGAGAGGGGCTCCTCAGGCTCGGAGCTTTGAGTGCCGGGGGCCGCTCGCGGCGGATCCTCTCATCCTTCGCTCCGATGATGCGTAGGAACACCGCCCCCTCCTCCGCAGCCCCACTGTCACATGTCCACACAGTCCTGAAGCCTGTCCCTCGAGAACTCAGTACGCCTTCACACCCGATCTGTTTTCCCACTTCCGTTTCATGTACTGCTCAAATACTTTCTACATTAAGCAACTGAACGAGGTAAAAACCCTGAACTGCAGATATCACCAGTAGCAGACATGGACCCACTGACCGAGGATAGGTTTGACTTGCGTACGCAAAAACAACAGGAGAAGAAAATAGGACCGGGCACTTCCGGAAAAAGACACTTCAATGGAAATGGATCCCCCATGGTCCCAGCCTCATCTCTCTTCCCCCCTTCCTCACCTCCGTCCCTCCAGCGTGAGATCAGGAGGACCCTCTCCAATAAAATGCTGCCTTTGTGCTTGTCAGCCCACAATATCATCAAAGAGGCCTGGACTGATGAGTAGAACAAACGTTCTTCGCTAAGCCGCACGAGCAGTCTCATGCGTTGTTCAATTCCTGGAGCAGTAAGAGAGGCGAGCGTCTGATGATGCACACGCACACACGCGTACACACACACACGGTCTGTTGTTGTCTGCAGCGCTGGAGTCTCCTGCCTCTCCCTCCACCAAGCGGTGCGGGATGCAAACACAGGTAATCAGAGCTTAGACAACATCCACAAACCTAATAAGCCCCTCCACGCTCCTCAGCAGCAGGGCCGGCAATCCACTTTCACACACCCAGCAGTCTAATCATCACCTGCGTACCCCCTGTCCAACGCCATGGCTGCCAACACACGCACGCACACAGGATCAACACGGCTACCTGCTGCACCCAACGCTTAATGGAGTCACTAGCCCCCTCTAGAGGCCCTCTGGAGCACGAGCGAGGACTGTGGGGGGGGGGGATTCTGCCCAGCCCTCCCCAGCTCGATAAATCCTGTGACGTGAGGTCCTTTAGCATGAACAAAGACTCATTACCAATCATATCAACGACTCTCGATGAGGCTGATCCCAGTTTGAAGAGCTTTCCCCTCTCCGCCAATACATCATTACGTGGATAACTGCCGGTCTGACTAAATGAATGAACATGAGTAATGATTCTGTTTTGATTGCACCCTTTACTTCTGCCTTGCCATGCAGGCTGCGTCTGCAGGCCGGATGCTGTGGTCCACTTCTAGAGAGGCACAGCACGCCGCCAGGCAGGAGAATAACAAGAAGATAAGAGCCGCGAGTCCAGGATGACGGCAACTAGTCCGATCGCACAGCGTGCCGATTGGCTGCCGTACAGCAGCGGCTGATTGGTCCGGGTCCGCAGCACGGCCAAATCGCCACGGGGGTTGGAGTGGGATTCTGTCTTCGGTATCTTGGGGGGGGGGGGGGGGTGTGTCGGGCCCCCCCCCCCCCCCCCCCCCGCTCGCACAAAGCGCCCCTGAGGGCCTGGATCCCCACGCGGGCCGACACGCCACCCGAGAGAGGCCTGGCAGTTATCTGAAGAGCTTCTCTTGAAGCGGCGTAAATCTTCTGCCTGCTTATCTGGCAGCGGAGTGACGCAACATCCCCGACGACGCATCGAGCACGTCTCACTTCAGCCGGGCCGAATCCCGCTGGGCGAGAGCTGACAGGGAAAATGGAAAAAGACTCTCTTGAGCTCGAGGACTGAACTGAGGGCGGCTTTTCTAATGTATTCATGTGAGGCAGCTGCCGGCCCTCGCGTGCCCTGGTTCCTGCACGGTTTGCTGCCGAACACAAGCAGGTGCGGTGTGGAACAAAGGCTTATTTGGCAGACACGTAAGCACCGTGAAAAACACATCCTTTAGCGATCCCAGGAGAGCCGACTGGCTTAGCAGGAACTGACAAAACACGTCTTTAGTTCCTCCAGAGCCTCCTTTAAGAGCCTGACCGCCCTCCGGAGCAGCTGCTCTGAACGAGAGAGAGAGAGAGAGAGAGAGAGAGAGAGAGAGAGAGAGAGAGAGAGAGAGAGAGAGAGAGAGAGAGAGAGAGAGAGAGAGAGAGAGAGAGAGAGAGAGAGAGAGAGAGAGAGAGAGAGAGAGAGAGAGAGAGAGAGAGAGAGAGAGAGAGAGAGAGAGAGAGAGAGAGAGAGAGAGAGAGAGAGAGGAACTCCAGGGAGGCTGTGAGGAAAAAACAAGCCTCTAATTGTCATGTTTGCAATGTGGGATCGATATCTTTTTCTTCTTCGACGCCAAAGTGCTTGGTTGACTCATTTTCGGCGAGTAAATCGACAAATTGTTGAGGAGAGAAGATGAGAACTCCCGAATGCGTCGATCTGGGTCTTGTTCGGGACCGTGGGAATGAGATTGAGGCGCCATTGACGGCGCAAATCAATATCAATTGATTTTCAAATCAGACCCCACCATCTGGGTCACACACACAACACTACTGTATAGGAGACGCTTAAAATAATGATGCCATCACAAACAAGCCTACATTTGTCAATACCAATATGCACAGCACTATTCAGCCTCCCAGTGCAGCGTTATCCAATGAACTGCCTAGGGACGAGCCAGCGGAAGTGTGGAAATGATAGCGGTACTCTGCTAGTTGTCACAGAGAGCCTGTTGAAGAGCTGCGGTAAGGTGGCATGGCGCAGGACGTTCTCCTCCACCTAACCCTGACACCCCCAGCCTGTCTGTCTGACCGGGGTGTGGGAGATACACAGGGGCGCTGTGCCCGGGGTGTGCTGCTATCTTCACAGAGGCAGGATGGAGGCCTGAGAGGACAGAGCTAGGCGCCACTACTGCCACCAGGGGATCAATAGCGCTCGCCAAGCCCAGCCACAGCTACCTTCACAGCCTTGAAGCTGATGATGGAGGGGAGGAAAAAAGGGCGGGGAAAAAAACTTGCAAAGAGCAGTCACATCTGTCATGTTTGAACTCTGAGAACAGAAGGAGGGGCAGATGGGAGGAAAGAGGGAGGATGAGACGAGGCGGTGGAGATGCAGGCAGAAGATGCAGCACAGGGGGTCCGGCCAGAGCCCTGACTGACTGACTGACTTTAATCTGCTAATGGCCAGTCTTCAAGCCGGTCCCTTAAATCGCTTTACATCCCTCATTCGCTGATGCCACAGCAGCTGAAGCCACGGGAGATGTCAAACATGTGTGTGTGTGTGTTTGGAGGAGAGGTGGTTGAGGGGACGGGCAAGGAGTGTTACTGCAAAACTAAGCAGGGCAAACTAATATCCCTGACATCCTTAGCTGACTATAGAGCTATGGAGTGGATACTGATAATCCTTTTTTTTCTCTTTTATATTTTATCTCCCTCTTTTATCGTCAGTTAGAAGGATTTACCGCCCTGTAATTATCCCATTACATTGTCGGGTGCCGATTTGGCACCTGTTAATTAGCGTTTTGCTGAGCCTTTGAGTTTCAGCTTGATGAGTAGAGGACAGGTTAAGTGATGTCATCCATCTCTTTACTCTATAATGATTCCCCAAAAAAGTGAAAGCGCCGCAGGCCTGATGACCCAAGTGAAGCATGTCACCTCATTAGAATACTACAGTCAGCACAACCCAGTTAGCCATGAATCTGAATAACTGCAGACAGACAGTATCTATTCATTCAGCCTTGAAATTAAAAAAGTTTTTTTGGCGGAAACCGCAGTGGAACTTTGGCAAGATTACTGCAAAGTCTAAGAGAGGAAGGAGACGCAGGCACAATCACACACAGGTGGGGGGGGGGGGGATAAGCGGTCCTGGCAACCCACCTCATCTCATTGGGCTTCTCGAGGATGTTGTCAGACGTGGGGGCGTGTCTTAGGGCTGGTTTGGAGGGCATGGTAGACCGAGGAGAGGCTGTCCTGGGAGAGGCTGTCCTGGGAGAGGTCGTCCTGGGAGAGGCAGTCCTGGGAGAGGCAGTCCTGGAGCTCGGAGCAGGAGGCTGGGTCCCTGAAAGAAGAGGGAGAGCGAGGGAGGGAAGGAGGGAGGGTGAGTGATGGCAGAGGAAGAAAGCGTTGACCTCCTTTTTCTACCCACTGTTGCCACCTGGAGGACATCAGAGGACAAACATGTTAAGGGAACGTATTAAACAGTCAGTTATTGCGTGTTTTGTCGGTAAAAGGGATGGATGGAGAGGATAGAGGGTGTTGACTTGGCTGTTTGACCCACCAGTGGCCTCATCTCTCGGGCTGCTGTGGGGCTCAGAGTAGGAGATGGTGGCAAACCGTCTCCTCACCTCCTCCTGGTCTCTCTGCCCAGACAGGAAGAGACATGATGGATCAGCAATGCACTCGCCAGCTGCCGTTAAAGGAAGCTTTTAAATCAACTGTTCTGTGGCCGCAGGCCACGTCAACAATAACAATCCCAAAAGCTAATAAAGGTTTGGCCGACTCACTCTAAGGACGGTACATCCCAGCCTGAAGCTGTCAAACAACTCAGAGGAAACCATAAAACACCCCAGCCAGTGTCCTTTCAGACCCCCTCCCCCCCTCCAAGACCTTTCAGCTGTGACCTTTTCCATAGGGCAGACCCCCTCCTCCCCCTCCCATCTCACCTCCATCTCCTCCATCCTCAGCAGCATGTCCTCCAGGGTGGGGGCCAGGAACCGTCTCCGGGCCGACCCCTCGGCCAGCCTGTCCGTCTGGGCCGACCGCGCTGCCTCGTCCAGAAGCTCCTCCAGCAGAGCCTCGCTGACCTGCTCAGTACTCTCCTCAGCCTGCAGGGGGCGACACGAGGAACAGAGGCGCATGAGCTTAGCTCTGATTTGGATTCGATTTGATGAATTCACGACAGGACGAGGACAGAGAATACTGGGAAGCACGTCTACACATCCAGAACAGGTCAGTGCCATCAGAAAAGGCTGAAAGGATGACTTATTCCCCCCCCCGAGACTTCAAAAAGTAATCCACTCCAACTCCTGTCTAGACTGACTGTGGATAAAGGGATTCAGAATACTTTAGGAAAACTTGAGGAAGACTCTTTGACCCCAGCCTGGCCAGACACACTGTCCCAAGGGTGAGCTATCCCTGCCCCATTGCTCTCCAATCTGCAGGTCCTCACAGCGAGCAAAGAAAACACTCTCTGACACACCTCCTGACAGTCCTCTTGGTACCCTGACTCTGCCCTCTCAGCAACCGTGTCGACGCACAAGTCATAAATCCTCGCCCGGTTCAGGCCAGGACACAAATCCAAGAGTAAATACCAGCTGTATGGATTTTTCAATAACAAATGAGACTGGTATTGATTTCCCCATCTGACTCGCACACATTCAGGGGACAAGCTAACAGCTCGGAGTAGCTGGACATGGTAACAGTGTGTTCGTCAGTGTGTGTGTGCCTCTAGGTGTGTTTGTGTGGCTCTGTGTGTTTGTGTGGCTCTGTGTGTGTGTGTGGCTCTGTGTGTGTGTGCATATGTGTGTGTGTGCGCAGGACACAGAGCAGAGTAGTTACAGCCACCTGAGCCTGCCCCGACAGCATCTGCAGTCTTCCCCCAGTCTCCCAATCTCCTCTCTCTGCCCAGCGTGTTGAAGAACCCACATCACACCTACAGAAGATAAGATAATGAGATAACCAGACACTGAAAACACCCAGCGGAGGCCTCCAACATGTGTACCCTGGGAGCCCCATACCTCGGTCCCTGGATCTGTCCCAGCGCCTCCCGACTCAGTCGATCCAGCTCCATCAGCCTCTGCCTGGTCATCTTATCCAGCCAGGCTTGCCTAAGCCGTCCATCACCAGGGAAAACACAAGTAGCTTCCATTAGCTCCCCGCATTTGCTATTCTCAGCGCGAGCCGTCTGCAAGGCTTTGATTATTTAGAGCTCACAAACGGCTCTAATTAAAATCGGACCGGGCAGAAGAATTATGTGGAACGCTCAATCTAGAGATTTAGTGCAGGTCTGTTTATAAATCAACATGCCACAAGGTGGGGGGGTGGGGGGTGGGGGGAGAAGTTTGCAATCCAGAGGACATCCAGACCTAATTTATTGGAAAGATTAACTTTGAATTGGAATCAGAGTGCAGCCCTAGGCATCCAGCAAGTAGAGTCTGACATCAACATTTAAAATAACCTCATTACGGAAAATCAGTCCGGCCATAAATATTCCTGTTCTCACGGCTAAGTGCTGGCTGGCTCAGTTGTCCTGTTTCTTCCAATACAAGATGAATATTATGAAGCAAAAGGCTGTTAGGCTCCTACCAAGCATGATCTAACGACGCCATTCAAAACCAATTTTGCGGCACGCTTGCGTAACGTAAATATTTTTGCACATCTGTCCACTGCACAATTCCCAATCGCTTTATGTGGGAGACGATATCTGCCATCCTTCATCCTATGAGGACCTGGGGGACCGGAGGTGATGCTGACCTGAGAGCTTCGCTCTGGGCTTGTCTCTTCTTGTCCGGGCTTAGTCCCTGTTCTGACGTCACCTGGTCCCCTCCCATAACCCCCTGCTGCTGGTGCTGCTGCTGCTCTGGGAGGGCTGAGGGTGGGGGGACTGAGGGAGGGGAGGCAGGCAGCTCAGACGGGGGTGCGGGGGGCTTCCCAGGGGAGAAGAGACACCGAGGTTCTGGTCTCCTATCGGGAGGGCTGAAGTCACAGCAAAGGAGGAGGATTCATTAGTGAGAGAGAGGAAGGCGGAAGAAAATGAAACAGAAATAGAGGCAGATACAGAGAGAAAAAGGTAAAGAAAGTTAGATGAATGCTTATACTGTTTGTGTCTTTATCTTTAGATAGAGGAACAGGTAGAGAAGGAGAGAGAGACGAGGAAAGAGACCAAGAGAAAGAAAGACAGATAAGAGGGGAGAGAGGAGGGGAGTAGGAGAGACAGAGAGAGATCCATGTTTGTTCGCACCGTTGTCTGGGAGGAGAGTGAGGGGATGTGGGGATCCAGGGTACAGATGGTTCTTTCTCTTTCTGTGGGAGCTGGCTGACCCTCAGCCTGGAGGACACAGTGGGCTGCTGAAAGCCCACATCCCGATGCTGGGCTCCTGGTTTCTGAAGAGACAAGATACACCATCTACTGTCTGGAGATGAAATCAACTCATACTCAGCAGGTTGATGAAATTGAGCTCCAGGGGGAGTGGGGCTCAGCTCCTACCTGTCCTCCTTCCCGGAGCTCTCTCTGCTGGACCAGGCTCTCCAGACCCGCCCTCAGCACCTGGCTGCGGTCCAGCTCAGCCACCTGACTGGAGCTGGGGGGCTGGAGGACCCTCCTACCTGCCACGCACACAAAGACACCATACATCACATCACATGGCCTACAACAATGGCTATATTGCTCTAGTACACAGGTGTCAAACTCCAGCCCTCAAGGGGCCACTGTCCTGACAGATTTAGATGTTTCCCTGCTCCAGCACACCTCCACAGAGCTTGAGAACCACCCTTCATTAGAATCAGGTGTGCTAAAGCAGAGAAACGTCTAAAATCTTCAGAGTTTGACACCCCAGCTCTAGTATTACACCCAGTGTAGTTACTCTGTTTACAACCTTCAAGTATGAAGGTGATGAAGTGATTCTGAATCTGTATAACACTGTACCTTCAACCTCACCCACAGTCAGAACCGTTCCTGTTTGTTTTCTGAACGTACAGAGGTTGTTAGTACAGTTGTTGCCAAGGAGACAAGGCTGCGCTGGATGCAGCCAGCTCACGGGCAGAGCCTCCCTACCCAGCAGGTGCTGCCCAGTTACACACACGCACAGGCAGCCAGCTTCAGAAAGGCTGCGGCCCCATCAGGCTCTTATACCTGCTGCCTTCTCCCCAAGCAGGGATGCTCATTAGATTCCACCCCTGCTGCAGCCATTAAGACACAGCAGGACGCCCAAACAAAAGCACAAGAAGAAGCCTTCAGGTGATTTGCTAAGCTGCGGGAGACTTGCCCCCTCGCCGTTAATGAACGAGGAAAGCAAACAAACATACATAAGGCACCGGGAGGGGAAGTGATTTGGACGGAGGCCTTTGAGGAGATCTGATTTGCTCGACACGCTATTTTTCAGCGGCCGCGTGAGCGCGCCGTTCAAGCGATCAGGCGGAAGCATAGCTCTCTGCTGTTCCCTTGCTAGAAATGATTTGAACAATTGTTAATGAAACTGCCTCGCAAAAAGTTATTGATGTTGCAATGATGTGAGATGAGCCGAGAACTAAGAGAAGATCATTATCCTAATCACAATGCTAATATAATTTCCGTGCCACAGCCAACTTGAGAAATAACGAGTCTGTCTCTCTGCTAGCTCTTTCAGACAGATGGATGTCTCTCCTCAGCTCTCACCAGGAAAGCTTTTCTTGGGGCCCCTGGCTCTCCGGGCCCCTTGGAGGCCCCTGGTGGCCGGGCCCCTGGCTGCACGCGGAGGCGATGAGCTGTGATGTGGAGAGCGGCACCGTGCAGGGGAGGAGCTGCGTGCTCGGGGGGGTCTCCTCCGCAGACCGGCTTGTTTACTCAGAGCCGAGTCGAGGGTCTAAGACACACAGACAAGAGCAGGAAATGAACCGCAAGTCTGACACCTCAGAAAGCAAACAAAACCTAAGAAACATTACAGGTGTCATTACTGTATGTACAGAATTAAATATAGCTTTTAATTCACAGTCTTTTCTAACACTCCTCCCCCAGTGTGATTGCGAGATAACTATGGAAGACTGGAGAATGTTTTCCTGTGTCTGACCTCCAGCTTCTGCAGGATGTCCAGGGCCGTCTCGGGCACGGCGGAGCCCTGGCCAACCTCCACCTTGGCAGAGCACAGAGACAGCTGGCGAATCAGCTGGCCCAGTTCTTTGTAATGGGAAGGCACTCTGCCCTCATCCGGCCCAGAGAGCTGGCTGGTGAACACCTGCATGGCCCTGACTGCCCCCCTGTGGGCAGCGGCCAATCTGTCCACGGCCCTTGACTGGGGACAGAAACGCAGAAGGGTTTCAAACGCTCGTTCAAGTTGGGTTACCGACGTGACCGTTTTTGTTTCATGCATGATAACCGGGGGCGTGACGTTACTTTTTTGGTGTGATGAATCTTTGGGGAACGTAGCTTGTCTAAATCCACTTGGATCTCTTTCACCTGTGCACATACACATACAGTGGGACAAGCACCAATGGAATGCGAGGTTGATTATTGATGGCATTCTCACTATACTTTCTCCGCAGCGGAGGAACACTGTATGACTCACCTGTTGCTGCAGGACGTAGATGATGCGTGCCGAGCGGGCCGCCTGCTCCTGCCTGCGGACCTCCACCCTGCGCTGCTCATCAGGCTCCAGAGGCTCCTCCCCTGTACCGCCTGGAAGTCACAACCGCATGATCCCCAATACGATCGTATATATCAGGGGTAAGCAACCCTGGTCCTAGGGAGCCACTGTCCTGAAGATTTTAGATGTTTCCCTGCTCTGGTACACCTGATACGAATGAAGAGTCCTTTCCACAGGGATAGATAACAACCCTTCATTAGAATCAGGTGTGCTGGAGCAGGGAAACAGCTAAAAACTTCAGAACAATGGCTCCGTAGGACCAGGGATGCCTACCCCTGGTATATATAAAAAACTGTATTTAAAAACAACACAACCTTTGTCTGTGCATTACCTCGTCTAGCCAGCTGCTCGATTCTCTGAACGTAGACGGACAGCTCTTTCTGCAACCTGCGGATCTCCTGGCTGAGTTTAGGCTCCTGGCTGGTGGGCTGACCTGGGCCAGGGTCTTTGGAAGGGGGGGACAGACCCTGCTCAGGCCAGGGAGGGACAGCCAGCTTCTGGGGGGTGTAGACCAGAACTTTAGCTCCGGACCGGGTCACCTCCTCCTTGGGGACATCAGCCTTTGTCCTCCCTGTGTCCATCCTCTGCTTGAAAAAGAATGGTGGGGGGTTTGGAAGTATGCAACACAATAAGGTAGAGTTGTCCATGCATAATGAAAATCAATCACGTTTACAAAATGACCCTCCTATATGACAACGTATATTAAATTCAGGTCATTATAAATGTACCATCCGTACATTCAACCGTGTATTAACCTGTGGCAGATGATCCGTGCTGTTAGGCGGATGGTTCTCTTGCTGTGATGTCCTGATGGGAGAGTTGATGAGCGACTCCTGCCGTCTCCGCCTCAGGTCCCGTTTAGCCAGCCGGACTGCAGCCAGCAGCCTCTCCTCTGACAGAGCAGAGAAGCTCACTGAACTCCTGGTGCTCTCTTCATCCTGCTGCTTCTGGGCCGTTAACTTCTCAATCACGATGGCCGCCGGTGGGCCCATTCTGGATGCAGGTTTGAAGGCACCGGCTGGGACAGCCTTATCAAACAGCACCTGTACAAGGAATTTAATATTTAGTCACATCGGCATGACTTGTGGCCCTCGCGTCAGATAAATAGTACTAGGGTGAAAGCTATAAGGTAGCAATCATCAATGATCTTAGCCAGCAATTCAATCTCTCACTGTGTAAGTTAACTACAGTAGCTAGGCTAGCTAACATAGCAAACTAGGTAGTATTACCGATAAGTGATTGAAAAATGAATTTAAAAAATTATGTGGTTAGCTCCTTTCTGTAGAAATCTAACTGAAAAGATCAGTTAAATATGCTCATGCAGATATGTAACCAGCTCAAAACTCACCTTTTTAGAATTGCTTTTAATATGTGATGAATGTACCATGTCAATGTTTACTATGTTTTTAATGTGACACTTTTATAATGATTTTATTGTCTGTAAAGCGACTTTGATCACCTTGAAAAGCGCTATATAAATCAAATGTGTTATTAGTATTATTAGCATGGCTAGACCAGTAGCTTAGGATACCTGTGTGTTGGACAGCCCAGTGCCACAGCTCTGTTTTGGATTTATAGTAACCCAGCTCTTCACTGCTTGACCTCGTCCTGCTAAAATCATCGCTGTTTCTTTTAGAAACGTAGTTGTTATTGTGATCGATGGTCAGAGAATCGCCATGATTTACTAATCCCAGCTAGCAAGCAGACGTTTGAAACGCCGCCATGACAACGGGAAGCAACGCCTTTTTAGCAAACCGGAAAACGGTGTTTTCAACCTACGGAAAGTCTTAAGTGTCAAACATAGTTAAGGCCCTAACTTAAATAACAATAAGGCACACCATTTCCTTGAATTGAGTATTAAATGTGCATTGGTTTTATTGCACAACTTCAATAATTTCTCAACATTGGAAGCACCAGCAGAATAGCTTAGAATATTTCCTATAAATTATGTTATGTGTCACTTTAAGAATATTTGCATGAACAGGAAGTATTACTGTTAAGCGGTTGTGAGGACGCTGCTTCAGAAGAGATCATAGTGCAAAGGGTGTGTGCGCACAATCTGCACTCTGCATTAACAACATCTGCATTTAACCCCACAACATCTACCTGATTCAGCTGTTGTGCTGTTGATCTAAGCATGGCTCAGTATGAAGAAGTAAAAGTTCATGGTTACGATGAATTTTGCAAGGCGGTGTCTGAGAGGAAAGGAAAGGATATTTTTGCATATTTTTCTGGTAATAAAGATGCACAAGGAATGAGCTGGTGCCCGGACTGTGTAAAAGGTAAGCAAGCCTTATTTCGTTTGATGCCAGTCATAGTAACATTTCAGGGAACTGTCATTTAGCAGAGTAAACATATGCTCTGTCACCACTCTGTCATTTATGATGTTCACTGTCTTCCCTACACTTTTGATAATACGCTATGGCAGTGCAGGTGAGGTGTGTCATACTAAAATAGGCTATTGTTTTCTGATTGCATAGTTTATCAACTATGTTTATCCTTTCAACGGCGTGACCATGCAGAAGGGCTATGAGAACACTAGCTGCTTATCTGATTTGGTATGAGACCAGAAGCAAACCGTGGCTACAAGTTTTATGTCATTTCACTTCTGCTTTCCTGCAGCTGAGCCGGTGGTTCGAGGAGAGATGTCCCACCTTCCAGAAGGTTCTGTGTTTATCTACTGTCAGGTTGGAGAGAGAACCTAGTAAGTCCTCATTTACCCCAGCTGACTCCCTTCTATTCTGTAATTCATCCTGATTTAGGCTGACTTCTAGATACGATTTAATTAAATATATTCTAAATTGGTCTGTCATTTAGAATCCTAATAGGTATGGATTCATGCAATTTAACCTATGTTAATTGTGTGTATTCTTTCTGCTATATTTAAGTTTGTATTTTGTATTTTCCCTAGTTGGAAAGATCCAAGTAATGAGTTTAAGAAGACACTTAAGCTAAGTGGGGTTCCTACTCTGCTTCGATATGGGACGGTAAGAAGGACATGATTTCTTTCTCAGACTAGTGTTAATATGAAACTTTGACAAGTTATCTGTCAGGCAGAAAGCACCACCAGCCCATATGTTCTGTAAAAATAAAATATATATTATTGGAAAGATTATGTGGAAAGTTCAATGTTCTTCCTCTTGCTTTATCAATTGCAACAAGTTAACTACCTCGTTGGAAGAAGAAGAATTTGTATAAAAATGAAAAAGGGGAGTTGGATTGTTATTTTTTTTAAGTGCCAGTGAGTAACCTTCTTTTCGTATTATTTGCCCTTTTCAGCCTCAGAAGTTGGTGGAAGAAGAGTGCTTCAAGGCAGACCTGGTGAGAATGATGTTCACCGAGGATTAGAACAGCCGCATCTTCTCAATCATTCGTGTTCTCCCTAAATCTGTGCTGGGATTATCGTACATTTCTCTCTAAAATACCTTTCACTTCAAAATAAAGTTGTGTTCTGTAGGTTCCCATTTTAAATATGTTTAATAGTCAGAGTAGCAAGATGACCAATCATTGAATATCTATGAATCTATTCAAATTATCTAACTAATTGCAAACTGAGGCCTTAGTAGAATTGTGGATTGATTTTATACATCAGTGAAGATTAGGAAATGTATGAAATAATGAAGGCATTTTCGAAAGCCTATGACTTTACCTCAGCCTTGAAGAATGTTGTGCAGAGGAAGTTAAGTGAATTTCGTGATTAGGTTTATGGACATGAAAGGTATAAGGTAATGAGTACACATCAACTTAAAATATGACGTGCTTTCTGTGGTGCTGTGATCGTGTTGACTTGATTGTAACACTCATGTTGGTTACGTGAGACGAATAAAATTCAAATGGATCATTGTTGTTTTTCGTCTATTTATAATTGTTGGAAAAATATATAGCCTTGTATCTACTATCATCTGAGTTGTCAAAATATCCAAGTATGTGTAAGGCTTTTTCCCTGCGTGTTCTTTTAAAAGAGATACGGAGTCACGTAGTCAAGTATAATATGGTTTAATGAAAATAGTTGAAAAAGTTTTACAGAGCTCCGGAGGTAAATTGACGTTAAGGACCAATACCAAGTTAACAAATTACCAATAATGTTTAATAAAACAGAAAATGATGCATTCACAATGAACAGACACAATGAACAATCAAAGAAGGCCTTCAATGGAGAATAAAGTCTGACAACAAACCAACAGGGCTCCTGTCCAGTCTCAATTCTCTCTCCTCTGTCCTTGAGAGCTTGGCAGACAAAGGAGGTGTTTGTTGGGTGATTGGTCAGAGACACAAGGGACTAAACGTGAAAATGTCCAATGATAGTTCAGAGTCTTTAAAGGGCGCATCATCAGGGCTGGTTTGGGGCGATGGAGGTGATGGGGTGATGGAGTGCAACAGGGGGAGAGAAGGAGAGAAGTGAAAAATCAAGTCGAGAAGACAGATTGGAATTAAAGGGAGGAGAGGGTCTCCTTCAGATTTAGAGAGGGTAGGGGCGGGGGGTCAGGACTGGCGCCACAGAAGAGCATCTGTATCTGCAATAGTACCTGCAATAGTGTTAGTGAAAACTGGCACTATGGTGCTTTATTTTGTGTTAGTGATTCATGATACATTAGAGGTTAACCAAGATGTAATAATATAGCAGTATTGTCAAGATAGCAGCACTGTCAGTATGGTGATGTACAAATGTGGCAACATTGTCAGTATGATTTTAAATCCCTCACACTAACCGCAACAGAGTTGAGGTTGGTTCACGAAGTCCAACTGGCTGTCTCTCCCTGACCCGGCATATTTATTAGGGAGGTCTTTGAAGATAGCTTTCGTGAGATAAGCGGAGAACTCCAGACAGACTCCTCTGTTCTTCACTTCAGCAGCTCATTAGCCATCTTCCTGTTTCACACAAAATAGGGAGAGAACAGTACACCTGCCAAACGGTTCTACTTTGCCAAGTTCTAATTACTGTATCTAGTAATGCAATATATCATAAGAAATAAACATGGAAATGCAATTAGCTTGTAGCATGCTTTTTCACACATTCAGATTCAGAATACTTTATTTATCCCCAGGGAAACTCCTTCGTATCAGCGGCACAAATACTGATTACTGTATTTCAAAAAGTTTCTATAAACACCATATTTTTAGCTTTTTTAATTATCATACAAAAACAATACAATTGTATTCTGAAGTTTCTAAGGGTTATCTGTCGTCTACTAGGAATTTGCCATCTGATTTTCGCTAAAAGGACGGTAGGTGGCACTCATGCCTTGCTTTTGAGTAAAGGTCTGTTTTGTGTGCGTGTGTGTATTTTTTAGAACGGATGTTACCTGCTTCTTTAAAAAACAATACATTTTCTGCATTTTAATAGTTTTAGTTGATGGGTTAACATGGATATTAACCTTAATCGGTAACACAATTTAAAGGCCAGCCTATAGACTTATTCTGAGTTTTGGCCTATAGGTCCTATAACCTTTGTAAAGAATCACAATAAAGACGCCAATAAATAAATCCAGTTTTTTAAAATCCCCAAATATCTTACGACATTCAGTATTCACAGACTACATTGTAATGTACGTATAGACTAACAATAATTAAATTAAAAACATTAAAATGCAATATCGCCATTTTATAACTAGATGTCATTAAAGGCTTGCGAGATTTTGACAGAGGGGCGCGAAACCACGGATGCTGAAGAACATAACCAGAGCGCATTCCTGCACACCTCACTGGTGTGTGTTGAGCTGGTGTGTGTTGAGCTGAGATTGAGAGTGTGTTGAAACGGTGCTGTGCCTTGTCTATCGTGTGCACATTTCATCGTAACGACAAGGATCTGGCGGTGGAGGACAGTCGAGTGTTGGTTGTCAGTGATCCTTTCCGTTTCAGTCTTCAAGTCTCGCTTAGCTAACGGAATCACCAGGGTCTGTTTCAAGGACTCGAGCAGCTGCGATGTCGGAGTTTCTGGTGGATCTTCTCGGGGAGCGGCTCGTGAACAGCGAGAAAGCCGAGGTGGATGTGCAAGCCCTGGGCAGCAAGCTGGCTCTGCTCGGTCTCTACTTCGGCTGTAGCCTCAACGGCCCATGTAAGCAGTTCAACGCCAGTCTGTGTGAGTTTTACAGCAAGTTCAAGAAATCCTCCGAGCACAAAGACAAATTGGAAATCGTCTTCATCTCATCGGACCAGGAGCAGAAACACTGGCAAGACTTTTTACAGGAGATGCAATGGCCAGCATTGCCTTTCAAAGACAGACACAAAAAGGTAAGGAATTAATTACAAAAAAATGTTTTTAATCTAGGGGACAGATTGCGTCTTTGAAAAGATGACACTAATGTGTTTTTATGTTCACTGACCATTAAGCTGTAAATAGCTTTACAATAACCATATTCTATAGTGTGTAGGTAACATTGGCACAGGTGCTGCCTTTTATTTTTGATTATTTTGGTAATTTGCACATGCACGTTGCAATTATAGGGTTTAATATGTAGGCGGTTTTGTTGTAAATGATGTGGTCTAAACCTGCTTCATCCCCCTTTCAGCAAATAAATGTGCTTATCTTTTAAATAGGATATCTGGACTAAATCTACGAGATTAATTTTAGTTTTGTAGTCTATCAATGTTAGTGTCTGCAAATGCACTCTCGCAAACCCATACAATCACACACGAACAGACGAATCATGCCATATTTGTTTTGAGAGATAATAAATGATGAGTTCTGAGCTATTTATTGAGCACACGTGTCAACCAACGTCAGAAAAGTGACCTTATAAATCCAAATCAGTATTCATTCATAATAATTGAATTAAACAAACAAACAGTGGAGTATCTTTAAATTGTGGTGTAACTGTAAGCCAAATTGTATTCCAGTATGTTTTTTATGTTCATTTTTGTGAACATACAAAAGTTCAAGTTGTGTGCACAATAGTGAGGGTAGCCTATATCAAATATTCACTCTATACAAAGGGATTTGTTTGTGTACAGCTATAAAAAATGATCTAAATCTTCTTTTCATTGTTTTGTGTATTAGGGCCTATATATTTGATGAGCAATTATAAACAGTAGGTCACAAAATGTAATTTACTGCATGTTCCCTTCCTGTGGGAGAAATAAATGATTTCTTATCTTATGATTTCTTATCTTTAATATTGTGTGTGAATGTGTGTATACAAATGCATGTCTGTTTTTGTAAAATTAAAATGGAAAATAAGTTTGATCAATTTAGACCACTTTATGCTGGTAATAGTTTAATTGAAGGTGTGTTGATTTGTGTCAACCTAATGGGCCTAACACCATTGTGATTAATATTATCCTCACTATTACGTTGATAATCAAATACAGTCTAAATGGTCAGCAGTCTTGTAAATATTAACAGATGGATAATTTATTTCTGTAGTTCTTCTGTAATTGCTTATTCATTCACTCCATAAATACTAGTTCCAAGTTCCTAATTATTTCCATCTGGGTTCATTTATATTCTGCCTCGGTTGCGTTCTCCAGTGATTCAGCTAATTGTATGATGACTACCAAAATAGCTAATATTAAGTGTGAATTCTAAAAAATACTTTTTTGAACAGTTTGTTCTGTGAAATGGTTGTTGTGTTGTTGTTGTTGTTGTCATGACAGTTTGGTACATACAGTGGGTGAGGGAAGGGTCCATCTGTACAGTTGTAACGTCTATTTCACCTGCAGAGAGAAACCATTTTGATCCTGCGTATACCTCCAGCTCCTCTGCATGCAGCAGTGGGCCTGTCTCGCACAGAAATTATTATCCTTAATAACAAATTACATAAATCCCACAGAGACTGCCCTCGTCGTTAATTTGGCAGTGTGTGTGGGGTTGCAGCTGCAGACATTGTGTCCTGATATAAAGAGCAGTAATAAGTGGGTGGGATCGTGGATGGATTGTGTACATTGCTGTTGTCAGTGGTGCTTATGAGGTAGAGGGAGGGAGTCGGGATTGCGATGTAATGGGATTTTTCTAAACAAGTCTGGCCTGCGCCATCTTTCCTCCCCATCCTCAGCAGGTAACCTGGCAGCGTAGGACAGCAGTGTGAAGGATAATATCTCAGGCACGACACCCCACAGAATGCATTCAGAATCAAATTGTGCACTTTGTAATATTATTCTTTATGGCATTCTATTTTCATCACTCTAAAATAACGGCCTCTTAATATGGCTGGGCTTTGGAACCATTTCCTTTTGCTTAAATATTATTTTACTTATTATTAAATTACACTTTCCCCTTTTTCTTGCATTCTTCTTTACACTGGTATTCTTTATAGTGAGGTATCTTGTATTTTATGTGGCCTCTTTATTGTCTAAATAGAGGCAAAGAATAACCAAATGTATTTGCTAATCATTCTTAATGGACTTTTCTTTATGGTGAATTTCCTGCTGCAGTATGTTCTTGTCGAGCCCTCATGCTGATTCAGATAGGTGCAGCATGATTTAGATTGAATCAAGGCCCTTCTAATGCGCTGCAGATTGCCAGTGATGGTTTGTGTTTGACTTCATTATGTAGTCCAGGCGTGAAGGAGGGGAATAAGGGAGAAATGACGAAGGGATGGGGGGTTGCCTTGGGCCAGTCTGGGCGGAGCGTAGCCACAGTGCAGCATTATTGTTGTAAACGCTGGTGGAAAATATCTGCTGCCTCCAAATTTCTGTTGTTCACTATCTGGTATAGAGAAACAGAACACTGAAACAGATAGGATGTCATGTTGAGTATTACGAGGGTGGAGTATACATTTTTCTATGCAGCTACGAGGAGAACTTTTATCTAACCCCTGACCTATTCTTGTTTATAGGTGGCAGTGCACAGCGTCAGCTTACAATAGCTTATCCATGTGATTCTTTTCCAATGACAAAATCATGTTTAGTATTTCACCTAGAGCTTTGAGGGCCTCTAAAATTCACTGTCTTAACATTGGAGAGTGTTCATGCATACAATGCCTGTGTATGTTGATGTTCATATTTCTTAGGCTGGGAAGGGGAACTGAAAAAGCCTCATGTATTGGCCATGCTGTTTCTGTGGATCAATATCTGACTTGTGAAAAGAACATCTACCGTTAGGTCTCTTAAGTAACTGCAACATTTAGAATTTGTTGGAATTATTTGTTATTATTTGTAAATTTTTTACAGGGAGTTGCTTTCTCAATAAGAGATTGTTAAAATGATTTCCCTGTAGACGCCAGTCCTAAATCAACATGTCTGCGTTCAAAGTATGAATTCTTGACAAGACCTGCTAGGAGCTTTTCTCTGGGCAAGTGTAAAGTCTGGCTCTGAACAATGCGGTCATCAGGGCCGTCTGTTCAGTCTCTGTTAGACACATACGAGGGCTCCTAGTTCTGGCCTGCGTGCTCACGATCGTAGCAGCCACTGAAGAGTAGCGCTGTGTGCCTTGGAGTGCTCTAATTGGTGTACGATGTTGACCTGGTGGGGAGCTGCGTTGGTATTGTGGCTCTGCGGCTTTTGGAAGCGGTCCGCTCCCCCCCCCCCCCCTCCCCCCTCCTCGCGGGCCTTGGGCAGGGTGGAGAGTGAGGCGGCTCTGTAGGGCCTGAAGCATGTACATCTCCTGGCAGAGCCTGCCATCTTTCTCAATCGCCTCTTTCAGAGCTTCATCGCCCACCTGGCCTCCCTCCACCTCCTACTGTACCGGACCCCCGACCCTGCCTCCCCTCCACCCCGTCCTCACCCTCTCTCTCTCTTTCTGTGTCTCTCTCTTTCCCTCTCTCTCACCCTCCCTCTCTCTTTCTATGTCTCTCTTTTTCCCTCTCTTTCCCCCTCTCTCTCTTTCTGTGTCTTTCCTCTCTCTCTCTCTCTCTCTCTCTCTCTCTCTCTCTCTCTCTCTCTCTCTCTCTCTCTCTGGCTTGTTTTCTCCTGCTCAGTGTACTCTACTCTGTCACTCACATCACCGGGAATGTTTGTTATCTAATCAAGCAGGGATAAGCTTCAGACACTGAGGAGAAACACGGCCGGTGTTAACACTTGCGCCTCAGCCTGTCTAATCTCCATATAATCACTCCGCAAAGCAGTTCTTCATTTGCTTGTATTTGGACAACATTATGAATTGTTTATTTCCTTAAGTTTTTCTTTTGTCTTTTTTTTTTTTACTTTCCACTTTCTTCGCTGTTCTGCCTGAAAGAGAAGCAGAGCCGACACTGCCATCTTTCAGAGGAAATGACAAGCGTCAGATTTGATTGCCGAGTTGGATTTCGTTCCAGCTGCAGACAACAAATGTAATTCACAGCATCAAAGTCGTAATAGATGTGGTTTACAAACCATTTCGTTCTCATCGGCTATTTTCCATTCGTGGGATTGGCCCAACACAAAAGGTCGCGGAAGCTTTGACATGAGAACATCGCTTTTCATTCTCACATCCACGAGCGTGTGTGTGTGCTTGAGGCCCTGTGGCGACGTGTTTCAGGGAGTGGAAGTCTGCCCGGTGTTACAGGAGTTTCGGGCTGTCTGCTAGCAGAGTGTCATGGCTAGCTGGCACTGCCTTACATGGCGTGGTACGAGGAGTAGTGGGAGAGACGCTCGTAAATCAATTAAAACCTCCGCCAAGTCTCTGCGAAGGCCCCTGCTCTGCCAGCAACAGTGGAGACTACATTCTGAGGCAGAGTAGGCTTTGCTGAAATGCGTGTGTGCGTGTGTGGACAGAGGGGGAGTGTGCGTGTTTGTGGAGGGGGGTATTACACCCCGGTGATAGAAAGGCCTCCTGTTCATACCCCCAGCTCTGGACCGCTACAACCACGCAACCCAACCCCTCCCTGGGCAGGAGCGCTGGGGCACCAGGGCCACAGCTGCCAGGGCCTCTAGAGAAGGGGGCCAAGGGTGCCTGTCATCGGGGTGTCACTGATCTGATGAAAAGCACGCCAAGCCCTGCTCATCACACAGCTCAGCCTCGCGCCTGCAGCCTGTCTTTGATTCCTGCACAAGACTGGGGACGGGGTGGGGGGGGGGGGAAGGAGGAAGAGAAAACAACCTTGCCCTCTTTATCAGCAGGTGATAATGTGCTGTTCCTTATCTGTGAAGTCTGCTTGTGGCTGAGGTTTAGCCATGCTGGGACCCTCTGTGCCTTGTCACTGTCACCCGGAGAATCTATTCCGGTTGATTTTTGTCAGTGGGAGGCTTCTCTCTTCTGTGCTTACAGGTTCACCAACTCAAAATACCATCTAAAGCATAGATTTACGATACCCGTTGATCTGGGTGTTTGTGTGGGTAATGAAGCTGTGTATATTTACCGGTCTAAAACGTTGACCTGTTACTTACTGCTACCATGACAAGAAAGCGTGCGGTCGAGTGTCTCTCTGGCTCAGCTCCGGGACCATAGTGTTGCCCCCATTGTCCCTGCAGCTGCGATCTCCTGTTACCTAACGCAGTGACAAGAGCTCGTGGGAGGAATGTGGGCAGACACCTGCTCCGACGAGGCCAGAGGGTGGGGAAGTGCAGCGCTGAGACAAGGCCGTGGGTCATCGGCCGCGCCAACTGTTGCCTCTCACACCAAGATTATGTTACTGTCCTCTTTCACCCGGCTTTGTGTCCTCTTGACTGCCAGCACTGCAATATTGTGAGCGATCACAATGGAGATCTCGACGGAGGTGATGTTGGGGGTGGGTTTAAGTTACCCCGTTGAGAGTGACTTGAAAACAGGGAGCCTGTGTGGCTTGCGGAGCGACCCAGACCTCCCTTTCTCTGTCCGTCACCAGATCGGTTTCTGCGTCTGTGAGGTACAAGTCACAATGGCTGTAGAGCTGTGACCTCGGGTCTGTGGTTCAGGAACCACTGAACGGAGACCCTGAGACCGGGCCTGTCTCTGTTGTCCCATCGTCCCTGCCCAGTTGGACCTTTTTTTTTTACCAGAACTTTCCACAGGACGGTGACGTTGGAGAGCACTATCGTGAGCTATGCTAAACCGCACTGCGTCTGCAGTAAAGCTCAGACGAGCACAACAGATGCTTCATCGTCTTGCGTACGTTATACCAAACCGAGCCAATTAACACATCCTCCAATTCCTTGCATTTTCTTTTTTGCGTTTTGTCCAGACGGCAACTCACGTCTATGGAAGGCCTAGGTCATTATAGTTGGATAATAATTTCTGGTGAACGCAACTGCGGGCGAAGTTCTTAGCCAATTTCCATGGAAATAAACACATGCTTGTTACTTCCCCAGTCCTCTAGTCTCTAAATGTCTCACGTGTTGCTGCCTGTGCGTCTCTCTCTCTCTCTCTCTCTCTCGCTCTCTCGGTCTCTCTCTCTCTCTCTCTCTCTCTCAACAGCCTCCTTTGTTTTCCTTCCTGCAGGGAAGTTTGATCATGTGATCGTCCCATCTCCCCCCTCATCATCACTTTGGATCTCATCTCCACAGGGGAGGCCAGGGAAGGGTGATTCACAGACAGGCACATCTTTATGGATACATGTCTTCTTGAAGGACAGGGGGGAAAAAAGAGGATTGTAGATGTCAAAGCCTGTACCCAGCCTGTCTCCTAGACGATCTCTCTAGATACGGCGTGTTTCCTGTGCTTTGGTATGGCGGGATTTGGGTTTCATCTTCAACCTAATTTAGACCCACAACAATCCTGCTCAGATTATGTATCTTCTATTTAGATAACCTTCAACCCTCCCCATTCAATTATCTGGTTTCTCTGCCCTCAGCTCAGGCTCTGCCAGTCCCCTATCCCACCCCCCACCCGATGGCACATTATGATGCACTGTGGTGTGAGCAGGGTGTGAAGCTCCCCCCTCCCCCCCAACGAGTGTTTTCATTGAAGTGTGACAGGGCCTGTGGTTAAGGCTCCTGTTTGCTGAGACCCCTGCTATACAACCAGGCCTACCGTCTCAGCTTGGAGCCTGGCACACTCACGCTGGCGCCAGCCTGGCTGTCTTGCCCACTGCTGAGCTCTTGCAAGTGCTGGTGAGAGGCTTCCCCCCCTCCCTCCCCATCAGCTGTCCTGGTATTCAATGGGATAACCCAGATACGACTGTGTGTGATGCAGCGTGGGCGTAACAGGCCCTCATCTTCACGCTCTGCCTCGTACGCCGCTCCCTCCACCGCTTTCACTGCTCGCTTTACCACTCTCTCCTTTTCCCTTTACAACCATGGCTTTCTGAACCTCCATGCAATCAAGTGTAATTAGAAATTAGTTCTATTTTGACGGTTGTAGCTTTTGTCTTTTCTGTGTGGGGTCTGGGTTGGAAGTGGAGGACAGGTAGATATGACAGGAGAGAACGGTCACTTCCTCCGGCTAGTGGTGAAAGGGGGGGGGGTCTGCTCGGCTCGGCTCTCTCAGGGTTGTAAGGCTTGTGTGACAGAAAGAGGACACGGAGGAAGAGAAAGGAAGACAGAGAGAGCGTGAATAAGAAAAGGCCAGGAAGGAGCAGAGGACAGCAGTGGCGGGCAGATTAGACGGGAGTTAAGGATCCAGAAGTTCTGGTTGACTGTTGACGATCTTGCTCAAAATGTAACTCCCTCAAGCGTGTCTATGGCCTTTTACTGAGCCTTCCTGCAACCTCTTGAATGGGTTTGTAAGATTGCTTGTTTTCACGGAGAAAGCCTCTTCCTCATCGGACTGCCAGTGACGTTGCTTTGTTTGGGATTAAAAAGGTGAGAATTCCCCAGCAGTTCCACTGTGAAAAGTGAGGAAGTCTCGCAACCCCCCAAATCACCCTCTGTCTCGGTCCTTCTGACAGTTCAAAGACCTCCACGGCACGCCAACACACACACACCTCCCCTGGGAGGAGAGCGAGGTCGAGTTCAGGCCAAACCGACTAATCGCCTTCATCTCAGGAAGCTTACAGCCAATTAGCACCTCCAAAGTCACCAAACCTATCCAGCCCCATTTCAGTCTGGCTTCCTGGCTCAGACGTTCTCCGGTTTCCAGAGATCACCCTACATGGGACTTCTGACACGTCTGACCCCTCTAACGGCCCACGTTAGACGGGTGGGTGCTCCTAATGCAAGCATGGTATGATCCTAGCTTCCTCAGAGACAGATGTTTTGGGAAGAGAGAGGGGGAGGCTAATCTCCAGCAACTAGATAATGAGGCAGCAGAGGAGATGGAGTGCGTCTAATAAGGATGAATGGCCACCCCCCCCACCCCCCCTCCTCCCCCTTCCCAGAAACCCATTTCCATCATATCGAGTCAGCTCTTTTAAGACGTCGTTTCAAAATGCCAGGTGTTTACCTCATTGCTCTACTTTTTGAGTGACTTCTTACTGCAGGCCAAGGGTTGTCTTAACCACAGAGGAGTTGAGGGTGATGGAGCCATATTCAGCTATCGCTGCATCTCCATCTCTTTACGTTTACTAGTTTAACAGCCCACTTTGGCAGCTGAAGGATTTGTGGCTTAACTTGACATGCTGCTGTTTGATAGGCAGCAGGGGGTGGGTTGAATTGAGTGACTGTGGTGCTTCTGATAAGAACCGCAGGGAGGTTTGAAAGATTTTTTGGCGGGCGCTGCTCCCTGCAGTTTTCCTGTCCTCCCCCCCTCCCCATCCCCTCCCTCCCTCTCTCTCTTCAGCTTGAGACTGGTTCCTATTTACTCCTGCTGTCTATGAGCTAGGTTATGAATTCAGATGACTTACTGTTTGAAGTTGCTTAATGCTCTGTCTGCTGATTAGCCATCCAAACAACCAATCTAGTCTGCTGCCACGTTCACTCGTGTCACCGCCTGTCCACGTCTGTTTATTTCATATAGGCCACTACAGCAATATGTTCTCCACATAATTGCATCCAGTGTTTACTCAGGATAATAGGATTGGGTGATCTCTCCCACAGACAGTCCTCTGGCAGGGGAAGTCATACCATCTGCTTTTTTTAATGACCTTGTTATGACTTTAGTGGGTTTGTCAATGTGTTTTATATGATCTGTTGGATGCAACACAATCCGAGTCGTTATTTAAGAGCGTTGCTCGGAGATTAATGCCCGAGAACTCCTCCAGATCTCATACCTTTATGGGATGAATCAACTGTGTATCAGATGCATCACATCAGCAGTCTATTATTAGACCCTTTTTTTCCAGTTAATGCTGGAGTTATGAATGTGATTTGACAGCCCCGGGAAATGAATCCAGAATAAACAATTCATCCAGTCCCTCCCCCCGCCCCCCTCCCTTAGACATGGCAGTCATCCAGAGTTAAACCAATACTGATGAAAGTAGAGTACTGTTCAGATGTCTGGAGGATCCTGGACTTAGGCTTGTTTGTTCTCCGCAGCTGCAAGCTTTTTACAGGGCGACAATTTCCTCTGATTGCACCGTTAAGAAATGGCATGGAAATCTGTAGAACGCAGAGAGAAGACGACCGGGGAACCGAGAGAGGATCTGATGACTTCCAAATGGAGGATTTGGTGAAGGAGTGGGAGGGGAGGCTGGTTATCTGCTGAGGGGAGGCTGGTTATCTGCCGAGGGGGAGGCGGTCATACAAAGAGCAGGCTGAATGAGGCAGACATTGAGATCGTTGAGGTTCCGACGAGCACTTTTTATCGTTCCCCATCTGCAGCCTCTCTTATCGCTCTCACTGAGGTTCATTTGGGATTACAGTTCCATGATTGGCAAACTACAGCTGTAAAATCTATTATTGCCTATTATTATTGCCCACACATTCCATGCATATCCAACCCCTTAGTTACTCTGACGCGTAAGTACAAGTTCCAACTTTAATGCTAGGGTCTCCAAACAAGCAAATCATCAAGTGAGAAGCCAGGTGGTGACTGGAGGCCCCCCCCCCCCCCCCCCGCCCCCCCCTGCTGTGGCCCTGCTGCGAGCCAGCCATGCCTCCGTGTCGGGGGCCTAATCGCTGTTTTGATTAGTCTTTTGCTCCACATCCGTGTAGACTGAGGGGGGGGGGTTCCAATCCCACGGCCGTGCGGAGTGAAAGGGCTTTATCAGCTTAAGCCTGTTGTAAGGAGCAAGAGAGGTCTCATCTCATTCACTGAGCAGAGAGAGCTGCCCTCGGACACAAGTGTCCAGGCAATTAGAGACGCGGAGGCCTCAAAGACAGATTACTGGCACGGAGAGGGAGAGACGCGGCGCTTTCTTCGCCGCCTCATTGTCGAGGCGAGCTCCGCATTCAAGCGGCGCGGTGATTGGCTGTGCTCTCAGCAGGCGGGGAATCGGGAGATAACCTGACTCGGCAGGGGTTCCTCGTGCCGCGGGGCCGAAGGGTTTACGGTCCGAGGAAAGGAAATGACGGATTAGCCTGCTGAGTGGAGGAATGTCTTACTGGAGGAATCCATGACGTTACACCGATGGGTGAAAGCCCTTTCCCCCCGTGTTTGGCACACTGAAATAACTGAAGTTGATTCCCCATGAAATCATAGCTGATCCTTCTACCTCCCTACATTTGTTTGGCTGGGGAACAAGAGGAAGTCATTATGGTGGTGATCTCCAGCCTGGTGAAGGGTTTAGCCCTGTCAGGAGAGTCGGGGAAGGAGATGGAAAAGTTGGAACGCACGCATTTATGAACCCTCCTTCTTCTCGCACCCTCCAATCTCCACCCCCTGTCCTGGTCCCCTTGGTAACGTGGTTCCCTACCATGTCTTTCCCCACATGCTCATTGACACCCCCCCCCCCCCCTCTGCCCTCCAGCCCCTCCGCTTCTAGGGGAGCCCAGCAGGTGCGCTGCCCCCCCCCCCTCCCCCAGCAGGTCCAGACCCAAGGCGCGAGCCTACCTAACCCTAACCCAACACAGCCCTCAAACTCCCTCTAAATTCGAAGAATAAATAAATGGAATAAAAACCCTTTTGAACCTGGTCCACTACAATTCATCCTGTTTGCGAACATGTGATCATGTGAAAGCTGCCTGAGCAGAAGAAAAGGTTAACTGTGGAGGAGAAGGTTTCATGTCAGGAATGTCAAGGTTTCTGCCAAGTTCCCCCCCACTCCCCCCCCCCCCCCCACCCCTGCCCCTCATTTCTGCTCTTCCATCATGTAATTATGGAGCACTGGAGGTACGTGTGGAGCAACTGAAAGTGAGACTGAAAGCAGACTGTATTTTAACGTTGGAATGATGAAACCTGATAGTTGATATCTGTGACTTGGAAAAAAAAAAACTCACAGTCCACCTGCAGAACAGCTGCCTTCTCTCTGTCTCAGGTTATACCCAGGGTCTGGGCCCATCCTCTGGGGGAGAAGAATCATTCTCCCCCCTCACGAACCATCTCTCCTCAGCCTCTCTAGCAGCCAGGAGCTTCTGCAGATGGACAGAAAATTTGTCAAGAAGAACTGGGAGAAGAAATATATTTTAAGGCGTGTTCCAGAAAGTTCCTTTCAAGTTCTCTCCCAGATCTTGATATATTGTTTAAAGTTGTCTTTCCTGAATATGTCGTCATCCCAGTTGATGTGTTTGTAGGCTGAAAGCGAGGGAGATTTATTTTCCTTGTTGTGGTGATTAACAGTGGCCACGCTTTGCCAGTGGGGTGGAGATGTGTTTATAATGTACACAGTAATTATGCTCTGTAATTACTGGTACTTACTGGCATTACATGATAATTAAAGTGATTCTAGTCAGCAAGTTCCGCCATCATCCAGTCTAAAGACCTATTGGTGGTAAATGAGGAAAAACATCCTGAATTTCCTCCAAAGCGAGTGTTATTTTTAGTAGATCATCACGGCAACGAAATTGTCCGCTTCATATCAGGAAAACGGCAGACTGGAGTTTGCAGGTCTCAGACTTGATGAAGATGAGGCTGAAGATGATGGCGTCGTTCAGGCCTCCTCCTCTCCAGCGGCTCACAGGCCTCCTCCTGCCCTCCTCTCCTCCTCTCCAGCGGCTCACAGGCCTCCTCCTGCCCTCCTCTCCTCCTCTCCAGCGGCTCAAAGGCCTCCTCCTGCCCTCCTCTCCTCCTCTCCAGCGGCTCACAGGCCTCCTCCTGCCCTCCTCTCCTCCTCTCCAGCGGCTCACAGGCCTCCTCCTGCCCTCCTCTCCTCCTCTCCAGCGGCTCAAAGGCCTCCTCCTGCCCTCCTCTCCTGCTCTCCAGCGGCTCAAAGGCCTCCTCCTGCCCTCCTCTCCTCCTCTCCAGCGGCTCACAGGCCTCCTCCTGCCCTCCTCTCCTCCTCTCCAGCGGCTCAAAGGCCTCCTCCTGCCCTCCTCTCCTCCTCTCCAGCGGCTCACAGGCCTCCTCCTGCCCTCCTCTCCTCCTCTCCAGCGGCTCACAGGCCTCCTCCTGCCCTCCTCTCCTCCTCTCCAGCGGCTCACAGGCCTCCTCCTGCCATCCTCTCCTCCTCTCCAGCGGCTCAAAGGCCTCCTCCTGCCCTCCTCTCCTCCTCTCCAGCGGCTCACAGGCCTCCTCCTGCCCTCCTCTCCTCCTCTCCAGCGGCTCACAGGCCTCCTCCTGCCCTCCTCTCCTTCTCTCCAGCGGCTCACAGGCCTCCTCCTGCCCTCCTCTCCTCCTCTCCAGCGGCTCACAGGCCTCCTCCTGCCCTCCTCTCCTCCTCTCCAGCGGCTCAAAGGCCTCCTCCTGCCCTCCTCTCCTCCTCTCCAGCGGCTCACAGGCCTCCTCCTGCCCTCCTCTCCTCCTCTCCAGCGGCTCACAGGCCTCCTCCTGTCCTCCTCTCCTCCTCTCCAGCGGCTCACAGGCCTCCTCCTGCCCTCCTCTCCTCCTCTCCAGCGGCTCACAGGCCTCCTCCTGCCCTCCTCTCCTCCTCTCCAGCGGCTCACAGGCCTCCTCCTGCCCTCCTCTCCTGCTCTCCAGTGGCTTAGAGGCCTCCTCCTGCCCTCCTCTCCTCCTCTCCAGCGGCTCACAGGCCTCCTCCTGCCCTCCTCTCCTCCTCTCCAGCGGCTCACAGGCCTCCTCCTGCCCTCCTCTCCAGTGGCTTACAGGCCTCCTCCTGCCCTCCTCTGCTCAATGTTTTCCTCGTTTTCTTTCTGTAACTTTTCAGCTGAAGGCATGGCCAAGCTAAATATCTCGCCTGGCCTCAAAGCTTGGAATATTTCAAATGAGGAGAGCAAAGCAGTTTATGTAAGTTCAGGGATGGAGATAACAGACTTCAAGTCTTCCGCCACCAGTTAGTTGCCGGTTATGAGTTACGGTATGGCTCTACCACACACTGCAGTAGAATACAAGGGACTAATAACGTTCAAACATTTTAAGCTGATTTAGGTTTTTTATTTTGCAGCATTGCCAAATTGTGGTGTAAGATTGGAATAATAGCACATTGTTATTTAAGGCATCAGCAGTCTTTATAATAGATTTGACCCTGGAAAAAGAACAAACTTCAAATTTCAAGTCCTGTTCTTTGGCAGGTCTAGACAGGCTCCGAGCCACCCACACACTTCAGCCTGCAGATGGAACCTACATCTCGCTTCCCTCTTACATGAGAGCTCAGAAGTGTCACAGTAGGTACAGTTTTCTGCACTGTGGGTGTTCTCGTTCCTCCTTCCCTCTTCCCCTTTCACTTTGCTGTTTGATGTGATACCCGTGAGTGGATTTTGGCCTTGAAAAACAAACTTGCTAACCTAGAATTTTCTCATAATTGGGCTCCGTCTTCTCCTTCATGGCTTCAAGTACGCAGGAGACTCCTGGGAAATCAGGAGCAGGACAGGAGGGGTCAAACACAGTCCCGTGCTCCCTCTCTCTCTTTCCCTCGTTCTCTCGCCCCCATGCAGACTAAATGATGAAGATTGGATGTTAAATGAAGCTCTCTAGAATATCTCTCCCAGCTTTGATGTTTAAATTGCAGTATTTAGAGGTTCTATTTCTCCATGTAAATCCTTTCGCTTGCCACACTTTGGATTTTCCTTCCAGTCCTGACCAAGTTAAATAGGAGTCTCTTTGCGTGAATCTCTTTGAAGCCATGTCATGTCTGTGAATAGGACTTCTGATGTACCAAGTACGCTATAGGACATTACGAATCTGCCTTGTAATATAGGCAAAGTTCTAGCACCCACCCAGTTTTCCTAGCCCTTGTAAGTCCTCTTCACTTATAGCCAGTCTGTGACTGGATGCAACATTTAAATAAGTAGATTGGGCCTTGCTTTGAGGTTTTCACTTAGTGGTGGAGCCTGGGTTGCAGAAGGAGGATATTGTGGTTGGGGTTGGCATTGCGTTAACTCGGGGATTGAAAGACGGGCCTCTGGTTTTCACCGGCCCAGGGTCGACTGTACAGCAAGGCTCCCATCTTGATGAGCTGTGGACAGCTGTAGCAGGATGCCAGCCTGAGGGATGAAATGATTGTTTCATCATGCAAAGCATGCTCACCAGTAGCCTCACCACTGCAGCTGTTTCCTTTGGTGTTAGAAGACCTTGAAAGACGACATGCTGCATGCATGTCTTAAGTATTTCTCACTCAGAGCGCATGCAGGTCAGAATGTAACAGTTGGTTCTCAGATGGGCCGCCATTTTGGAAAGTAAATACAATTTAAGTGTGATGGTCCTAGCGGGTCCCAGGAGATGGTGAAAGGAGAACACACACAAGTGTGAATACTTGAAGATGTTTTATCCGTGAGAGGTGACGGATAACACACACACACACACACACGCACACAGTGTTTCTCTTTGATTGACTCCACCCCCACAGCCGTGTCTCTTTTCCACTCACACAAAGGACCAGGAAGAGTGACTCAGGTCTGGTCCCCCCCCCCCATCTCTCTCTCCTTTCCTGGTTTGTAAAAATTTTGGGGAGATCTATGTTCACATCCATAAAAACAACCCTCTGATCTTTCATTATTTCATTTCACGCTCAACCCAGAATGACAAAAGAACGGAGTGCGGTTACAAAGTTCTGGCATTATTACGATGGAAGCTTGTTTTTAATGTTCATGGCCACAACTCAAAAGTTTCTGTGGATAATCGCATTCACAGGCTTGGCCATTTATTATTGTTTAACCTCAGAAGCCTTCCCATCTCCAATGCAGCTTCCTCCCAGCTGAGCAGCCCTCTGTCATCTTCCAAGCCAGCTTTTCAAGAACTAAACACTCCAACAGTCAAGTGATTTGGACAAAACTATGCCAAACCGCGTTTGTCTTTGCGCAGATTCGGTTCGATAGATTCTGCCATCAAGTGGTTTTTTTATATCAGAGGGTCTAGGGTCTCACTGTACAGGGGGACTGTGGCTCGTGGTGTAGACCTGGATTCGAGTGTTTCCTGTTATTGACCAGGGCTTGAGTCAGTGTGTACGTTAGCAGAGCGTGTGGCACTCTTCCTGCACACTTTCTCAGGCTCTAACAATAGTCCCTTCCCTGCCGGCCTCCCATAATCCTCTCTGTCCAGCCCCCTTCCTCCCTCCCTTGTTTCATCTCTCCTCCAATGAGCTTTCTCTCCAGGCCCAGCACCCCGCTGTCTTGTCACCATCCACCAATAACTCATTAAAGTCACGGCAAATAAGCATCTGGGTTGCATGTTCAGCCAATGGCAAAGCTCCTTACATGTCAGTGGTTATGCAACCCGTCAAAAATGATGCGTGCCAGAGATTTGATTAGATCGAGGCTATGTCTCTTTACATATGCAGTGCAAACAAGCACATCATTACAGATGAAAGGAGTCCGCGCCATGCTGGCGTTTCTTCAGGCTTGTCTGACAGCGTGCAGGTATGCAGGTATCCGGGAGAGCAGAGGGAGAGCCGATGCAGATGGAGGCAGCCTGCCAGATCCTTTTAGGCTCGGACTTCCAACAAGTTGACACAGCTGATCCACACCAAAGCAAACTCCCGTCTCCCCCCGGCTAGTTTGTTTTCCCAGGCACCCCCGCTCCCCACCCCGCCCCCTCCGCCTGCCACCGTTCCCCCTCCTCACCGCCGCCCCCACCATGGCTTCCGCTTCCTGACGCAACGCCCGTGCTGTTGCTATGGCCCAAGCTTTTATATGGTTTCTGTGAGCCGAGTCTCTCTAGAGAGGCCGCAGTGCAGAGGCGAGCGCCGCAGGTTTGAACCGCTGTTTGCGGTCGCTGTCGTGTGGGATTTCCCTGCCTGGCATCTCTGACGCTCAGCCTGTCTCTCTGCTGTGATGAGATGCTTGTGATCCAGTTTATATGACCTATATGTTACAAAAGGGATGAGTTATGAAGTTGTGTGTGTGCGCGTGAGGACGATTGAGAAAGGGTCGGCCATGTCGCTTCTCAATCCGCCTGAGAAGAAACTGCTTTCCTGTCGCAGGGATAATCTTCTCTTTGCTACCACCGGCTTTTCTAATCCACAGGGGTCTGCCGAGGGTGACCCCTCTTGACAGGTGTCAAAGATTAAATATGCTTTTTAAAACAAGCAAATCTCTCTCTTCCTTCCCTTTCTTAACTTTCCTTTTCCCCTGCTGTGGAGATCCTTTCAGCTTGATAAAAAAATACAGTTGCAGTTTTTCCCTTGGTTGTCCTTTATATGCATCGAATGGGCTTTTCTTTTCTTCTGTGAAATTGCGAAGTTTAGGGTGGTATTGTCAATCAAAGTGGCCCAAATGGCTAGCAGCAGCCCTGACTCAGAGATGTGTGTTGGGTAGAGACGGTTGATATGCTGAAAATGGCGGAAAACAAACACAGTCCTTCTGAAAGTCAACCCTGTGCGTCTGGTCTTGTCCAAGCATACAAGCTCTGCTGTTCTCCTTTAGAGCAACAAGCATCAATGTCACTCCAGTTTAGCGAGAGTGAGCGCTGTAAGATGGGGCCAGAGAAGGGGGGAGGAAGCCTGGGATGGAATGATACTCCAGAATGCCACATCGAACAATGCAATTACAGCATGCTAATACATGGAGCTAATGGCTCTTTACAAGGACGGTCAACCCAGCCCCTTTTAATTATACGCTATGAATTATTAGCAGGGTTCACATTTGCTGGCTATGCAGAGCCTTGGTTTGTTGGCAAAGGGCTGAGCTTAGGAGAAGGTTCCAGAACTGGCTTCTCAGGTAGTATAAGAAGAAGAAGAGGGAAGGAGAGGGGAGGAGAGAGAGGGATGGGGAGAGAAGAGGTGGGATGGAGGAGAGAGGAGGGGCTGAGAGAGCAGACGGTGTGCCTGGGGGGGGGGGGGGGGGGGGGGGCAGCTGTTCAGGGCACGCAAAGGATTGTGACTGGGGCCACAGCGCTATTTTTCAGGCCTACCGGAGCGGTGCATCCCACAATGCCTCTCAATATATGCTAAGCTCCCCTCCGGACAGGCCCAGTTAAGCACCAATGCTATGCTGGTGCTCCAGTGATTTAGCCCTGTAAGGAATATTACTCTTAATAAGGTCCAATCTCACCCACTGGCTTGATCCCTTAGTGAGCGGAACACATTACATAGCCACGAGGAGTCTCAGATGTTCTGTTAGATACTACGATTCAGTAATACCGCAGACAATATCCTACAGTTTCTGCTGGACTCGACCATAGGGCTTTCAGTCCCTGCAGAAGGAACGGGGAATTTAAAGGGAGCTTAATTTCATTACGTCCATTTTTCTCTCTCTTTTTCTGACATACTTTCTGCAGTCATAAATCATCTTGAATGCCGAGAATGTTACCAGGAGGAGTTTGCACCGGGGGGGGGGGGGCGGGGGGGGGGGTTTGTCTCTTGTGAGATGAAGGAGAAATATGTCTTAGTAAATATAATGAGTAGTAAGTCTAATAAGAAACGTGAAAAACCCCACATTGGCTCGCAATCAGTAGATTCCAGAAGTAGGAAGTCATGCTCATAAATCTTTGCGTGTCTCTTTGTTCGTACTATTAAATGTTAACGTGTTCAATATATTTTGGTTTTCCAGCTGTGAATGGGTGTGAAGGGTGTTTTTTGTCCGGAGGGTTCATTAGCACGTTGCCAAGAGACTGAGACCAGGATATCCTGCTCTGGCCGGAGCGTCTGAAACTAGCCAGCGTGCCGCTTCACCCTGGTCAAATGGAACGCGGCACTTAAGCAGGGTTTTTGTAGAATTAATCAAATAAACTGCCCGATGCCTGCTAGTACTCCTGTGCCCTGATTTTCCCAGGGATAACGGAAATAGATGTGCTGCCTGACTGATCGAGAGCTCCGTGTTCTGTGTGGTGAGGAAATGGAGCAGAGTCGCCCTCGGGGGGGAGGGGGGGGGCTTCTCTTCTGTGACCCATCAGCCGTGCGTCCCTCTCGTTTCCTCTTCCTCACGGCCCTCCTGTTACCCACCAGCAAGGCTGTGTGATCTGGTGTAGAGGAGGTCACTGTAGTATCAGGACTTTTTTTGGTGTGGCCATATCTGTATGAGGTCTGTATGCTGCATGGTGGCTAGGCACTGATGAGTGACCTCACTACCCTCATCACGTTGCCGTACGCATCACATGGAAGATCTGTGCTTATTTACTGTTTGATGATTTGAGGTGAACGTGACCAAGCGCAGTGCGCACAAAGACATGGGAAGATGGAGGCTCTCTGCTGACGCAGGGCAGCGGCTGGCGCTGAGAGACGACGACGCTCTTGCTTCAGGTCGTGACTTGAGAGAGACATGCTGCAAGACTCAGGCTGAGAGGAGAGACTCCCAGCTGTGGACAGGGATTTGAAAGGGTCGAGTCAACCTTCGGCCTTCTCAAGAAATTCCCTCTGTTTAATTATCATGATTCGAGAAAGGGAGCGGGTGGGGTGGGGGGAGGGGGGGGGGCAATGAAGGGCCAATGACGGAGCAGATTGGAATATAAGAGATGCTCTAAGGTCTTGAGAGAGCGGAAGGCCTCAAATCGCTAAGAGGTTGTGGACCCAGGAGCAATTAACACTGATTGGATTTCTGTAGACCATTGTGTAAAGGACGGAGAAAGGACCAATTCAATAAAGCAGCAATTTCGTGGATGTGCCCCTTGTTGAAGGGTTCTCCTCTGCACAAACTTGAGCTAGCTGCTAATTTCTTGTTTTTGTCGTGTGATGGATGAAATTTGCAGGCTGATTCTCGTGGTCAAACAGTGTGGCAATTCAGACTGTTTGTGAGCTCATTAAAATAATAAATAGTGGCATTGAGTCGTCTGTTTTGTACGAAGGATGCCGTTGTTTTAGACAAGCGAGATGTAGCCATGATTTACTGGAAAAACCCAAACCGTATCCCCACTTAACGGTTGAATCCGGTCTGAACCGGTCTGCGCCGGTCCACTTGCTACTTAATCGGAGAGACCACCCAGAATTATTTTGTTGGTTTCCAAAAAGCGGACATTGTAACCCTGTGGGAGGGAAGAGAAAATAATCGGAGAACAAAAAGACAACGCAACAAATAGCTGAATATGACATTTTCAGGCCTAATTGCCTCTCATCCCTTGCAATTATCCTGCCTGATTGATTGAGCAGGATGAGATTCGGAGTATGTGACAGAAGCCCTTTGTTGAGTTTTGGACAAGCTCTTTTCAACATGCATCAACGTCGTGTTGTGATATCGGGCCACAGAGAAGGCCTCCATTTTGTGCAACAACTGATGTAGAAATGGCTCCTTTTTCCAGTCAGGAACTTTTGTATTTTCCTCTGGTCCCTTGGGGGGGTTGAGAGAGTATTTCATGGGAGGATGCTGTTGTTTAGAGGGATTGAAGAAGCTTAAAATGGCATGAAATGTTCCAAGGCCATAAAGCAGAGCTGGAGTGACAAGTAAGGAGCCGAGTGTGTGGTCTGAATGTGGTCGGCTTTCTGTCCAAAATTCTAAATATTATTTGAGTGACGACACTTTCGCTGAACTCTTTGTAGGACGAGCAGGGATGTAGAGAGATGTTGACCAGTCGCACCGTGTCGTCTAACCAAAAGTGAAATAGCACCTAAACAAAGAAGGGACGACATGAATTCTTGCTAAAACCCTGATCTGAACTCCCGGCACGGCTAAAGAGCGTTGGACTACTGTTTACATCACCAAGCTCTTAACTCTCGTCTTGACTATTTGTTTTGTCAGTTTATACTGTTGGCTTTCCCAGCTGGACGCACAGCTTGCGTGCCAGCAGCAGAGAGTTTGAGGAAGGGCTGAAGCTGGAGGTAAATAAAAAGTAAGTCCTCTCGATCTCTGTCAGACGCTCGTGTGAAGCACATTCCTCTCCCATCTGAAATCACCATGAAACATTTGTATTTTTTATGTACACGGGACAAAAGAGACAGCACGAGCGCGAGGCTGTTGATGACGGCGCTCTAATCTCGTAACTAAGTTTAGAACTATTTGTTGGTCCCCATATGGTGACGTGCCAGTGTTGTTGTTGTATCTCTTGCTTTATGTCCACAATCGTTGTGTTATGCATGTATAGTTCTTCCCTTGGCACTTATTGGTTCTCATGATGTATGGCTCACGATCTAAAAAACCCCACTGTGTTCGGGGTCTATCGCGTTGCTATGCTCAATGACTGATGCTCTTTGTAAAAGCTCTCTCTTGTAAGTCGCTTTGGATAAAAGCGTCTGCTAAATGAATAAATGTAAATGTAACCGAAACGCGATTGGGACTGACAGTCCATCTCCCAAGTCTCCCTCCACCTCAGGGTTGCAGAAAGTCTGCGATTACAACGTGTCCCTCTGCGGGGACCTGGCCCCAGCCTTTGTGCGGCCGCAACTTCACTGTCATGTCGTCGTGTTCCACCTCCCTGCAGCACATTGTGAGCGGGGTGACCGCGTGTGTGTGTGTGTGTGTGTGGCGGGGGGTGTTCTGGGCTTGTGTCTGTTAGGATGTGTGTATTTTCTAGGATACATTTCATCCTGCGCCTGCTCGTGTGCATTACGCTCGGTGCCACTCACGGGCCGCTGGGAGGGGGGCAGGAAACAGCCCGGGCCGCCCAATCCTGTTAATGTGGAACAGCGTTTAATTAGATCCGCTCCGTGTCTGTAACGTCTCGCTGTACGGCCGAGCGAGGCTCCATGACGCCTTGCTTAACCTCCAGCGGTGTGAGGAGCAGAGTGCAGCTGGGAATGATGCCGTTGGCTGTTTGGCTTCTGAAACCGCCTTCGCACAGAAAATCTGACGAGTTTTTAACCGATTGGGTAAAAAACTGATTTACTGTGAACTCCCAGGAAATATCCTGCGCAGTGGAATTTCTTACTCGGAACATTCAAGGACCTGTTGTGAATGGAGGCCCAACGGCAGGTTCAGCTTGGTTCTCCGTTGAATTGGGGGGTAATAAAAACCTCCCACTTGTTTTTGGAACAGTAAAATGTCTGACTGAAATTAATGGGTATTGAAGCATGTTAGTTGAATGCACATTCAGTATTGTTTTCCCCCAGTGATTGGGGAGGCCTCGAGCTGGTTTCATGGTCTAGCTTCTCTCTCCATAGTGTGTGGTGTAAACAGTCACAGGCAAATCACATTGGGCCTGTCGATCCAGCAACACAATCCCATTTGCCATAGCGTGAAGAATGAAACATACTTAAATGGGGGAACCCTACACACACACACACACACACACACTTTTCACTCTCAGGGGAAAGCATGTAAATGCGGTGTGACTGCCTTTTTGTGAGCGCTTTCTCACTCCATCACCTTTCAGCCCCCTCTCCCCCTCCCTCTCCCCTCTCAATGCATGTCATTACACAGAATTACAGCGGTTCATTAGAAAAGGGGGAGGAGGAGGGAGAGAAAGGTGGCTGGAGGAATTGAAAGATAAATGGTGATTTCTATCTCGCGCAAGCCACAGGCAGCCCTGTGTGCCTCCCCAGGCAAGGAGAAGGGGATTGTAGGAAGGGTGACGGCTGTAATGTGGCAAAACATATTGATTCTGGTCAAATCAGCTCGCGTCTGCAGCACAGTGCTGTTCTCTGATTCTGGACTGCCACAGCCACCTCCTCTGTGCGGCTCGAAAAAGATGTCGTTTCAAAGCTGTCGTGCGCTTCTTCTCAGTCATTCTTTGAATGCTTTGTGTCGTTCTAACGCGATGGGATAACCATCAGGTGGTTGGCAGATTCATGTCCACAGAAACCTCATCTTGTCTGATGGAAAGGATGGAAAGGCTTGTGCCAGCTGTAGACTGCAGCTCTTTTATACTTACACACACACACACTCACACACACACAAAGTGCCTTTTAAGACACTCTGTGCTTCTTTTCTCTATTTATACCAAGTATGGTTGGTGATACTAGATAGACAGGCATGGTGGTGTTCTGGAGGCTAACTATCCCCAGAAGAGTGTATGCAAGGGCGGGGGCGGGGGGGGGGGGGGGGGGGGGGGGGGTTCTCCAGGCAGAAAGGGGAACCCGCTCGGAAACAGCACCGCCTTTTGTGTCTGCCCCTTTTTTCTGGCAGTTATTTATAAACCCAGCCCCGGCGCATTCCTGCCAGCCGCACCAGCAGCCTGAACTGCACCTCCGCCATGTGTGTCCTCCTTGTCTCTCCTTGGAGCTCAGGGGAGAGAGTGGCGCGGTCTCACCCGCTTTATCTGGAACATTACTCACTCTGAGCCCCTCTCTGTTCTCCGGGGCAGCCTGCGTCACCGCTCAGCGTTTTGAAAACCTTTCCGGCTAATAGTCCTCCTCCTCGTAAAAATGCTGCCTTTTGGCGTTTTCCCTCCGTGAGGTTAACGTGAGGCTGCGTTGCTCCTTCGCGGCGCTTGTTGTGGTGTTTCATTTTGTCCCGGCTGTTGTGTTTTTACGAGCACTGCTTGTGGTCGTCCAATGACTCATATTAATAGGACGACAGCTTTCTCGCTTGGCAACGCAATTTCGGTTAAATGTTGACCTAGTACTCAAACTCTGAGTAGTCCTAAAGAGAGTGCTTATCCTCCCCTCCCCTCTCCCTCCCCAGGGAGTTCTTTATCTCAGCCTATGGAAAACATTCATCACACTTCCCCTGGCTAAAGGGGCTCAGCCCAGCATGGTTCAGTCATGCATCAACATTGAAAAAGTTGACTTGGTTTATCTTACAGTAATGTGGGCGTTTACAAAGAAGGCTTTTCTAGCCTTTTTCCCCTGTCCCTCTAAAATGGACTTTTGGGTTATTTCTGTGACAGGGTTTTCTTTTTACCAACCAGCCTGTGAAACATGGCTGTGCTTTCTGTCCTGGATGGGTTCTTTAAGGCCAGCTGGATGGGTTCTTTAAGGCCAGCTGGATGGGTTCTTTAAGGCCAGCAGGATGGGTTCTGTAGGGTCCAGCAGGATGGGTTCTGTAGGGTCCAGCAGGATGGGTTCTGTAGATGCCAGCAGGATGGGTTCTGTAGGGTCCAGCAGGATGGGTTCTGTAGGGTCCAGCAGGATGGGTTCTGTAGGGTCCAGCAGGATGGGTTCTGTAGAGGCCAGCAGGATGGGTTCTGTAGAGGCCAGCAGGATGGGTTTTGTAGAGGCCAGCAGGATGGGTTCTGTAGGGTCCAGCAGGATGGGTTCTGTAGAGGCCAGCAGGATGGGTTTTGTAGAGGCCAGCAGGATGGGATCTGTAGGGTCCAGCAGGATGGGTTCTGTAGGGTCCAGAAGGATGGGTTCTGTAGATGCCAGCAGGATGGGTTCTGTAGGGTCCAGCAGGATGGGTTCTGTAGAGGCCAGAAGGATGGGTTTTGTAGAGGCCAGCAGGATGGGTTCTGTAGGGTCCAGCAGGATGGGTTCTGTAGGGTCCAGCAGGATGGGTTCTGTAGGGTCCAGCAGGATGGGTTCTTTAAGGCCAGCAGGATGGGTTCTGTAGGGTCCAGCAGGATGGGTTCTGTAGAGGCCAGCAGGATGGGTTCTGTAGGGTCCAGCAGGATGGGTTCTTTAAGGCCAGCTGGATGGGTTCTGTAGGGTCCAGCAGGATGGGTTCTTTAAGGCCAGCTGGATGGGTTCTGTAGGGTCCAGCAGGATGGGTTCTTTAAGGCCAGCTGGATGGGTTCTGTAGGGTCCAGCAGGATGGGTTCTTTAAGGCCAGCTGGATGGGTTCTGTAGGGTCCAGCAGGATGGGTTCTTTAAGGCCAGCTGGATGGGTTCTGTAGGGTCCAGCAGGATGGGTTCTTTAAGGCCAGCAGGATGGGTTCTGTAGGGTCCAGCAGGATGGGTTCTTTAAGGCCAGCTGGATGGGTTCTGTTTAGAACAGTCTGGTAAGGCTTTTGGGGATGGACCTCCCTTTCTCCTGCTTTCCACTGGCTTCAAGTGTGATCCAGTTTCCTTCCAACTGGGAAGGCCACAGATCACATGACCTAACGGTCACAAATGAACAGAGGAACGAGGAGAAAGTGGCGGTGAAAGAATTTGTCCGTTTTGAATGGGGTGGAAGGACTGTGAGAGAGTCATGGTAAACTGGTCAACTCTTGGCCAGTTCATGACATCATGACTGAAAAGATAGGATTTCCCTCCCCTCTGCCTTCCCTCTGCCTCCCCTCTGCCTCCCCCTCTCTCCAACACTCACATCACGCTTCCTCTTCCTCTTTTCTGAGCGGTTGGAAAAAAGGGAATGAGCAGGAATTTGGAACGTAAAGTCACAGTGAGGTTTTTTTCTTCTCTACCTTCTTACCATTGGCAGACTTTGAAAGACTTTGTATTTATCTCGAAGCGTTAGCCCTGATTACAAATCGCATGGCGAAAAATCGCTTTCCTTCGTCTGCCATACAGCTTGAAAGGGTCGGAGGAGACACGATGTCTCTATGAACCCAGACTGAACCGAGGAAAAGTACCTTAGGTCAAGCCAGTCACGTGTCTCTTGATCTATTTAATCACTTGTTTACTAGGCTCTCAACAGGCCGTTCCTCTCTGATTGGGTTTTGGTAATTCTCCACTGTGTTTCTGGGTTTGTGCTGAAACAACCACATTTAGCAGACTTATCCAGACTGACTTACAGCAAGTACAGGGACATTCCCCCCTGAGGCAAGTATGGTGAAGTGCCTTGCCCAAGGACACAATATCATGTTTGACATCTTTGACACAGACAGGGTTCGAACCAGGGACCATCGGATCACTAGCCCGACACCCTAACCGACTGCGCCACATGACTCCGCGCATTGATGGGGTTTGAGGATACAGGGTGATTTATGGGCCAGCGAGACCAGTAAGTCAACTGAGGACTCAGAAGCCGTCCTGGAGCTCTGGCTCGCTGTCCTTCACACAGACTACGCCCCAGGTTGAAATACAACACTGGGGATTTCATAGCACAGGGTGAGTGAAAAGAGAACAGCATTAAAGGGGATTTATGGGAAAATTTTTTGCACCTAACGGAATCAAAGAGGTGAAGTCTGCTCTGGATGATTCTCAGCCAGCGTGTTTCCACAGGCTGTGATGACCCTGCTGGGTCCGTCCCTCCCCCTGTGATATCAAATGATCACGATTTATCGAGGTTAGAAACGGACCGATCGATGATATCAGATATTTTATGCTGTTGGATTACATCATCTTGTCTGGGAAGGGCCGGACGAGCGAAATGAGATATCAGAGCCTGCGGTCGGAAGCCAGAGCTTAACTTAAGAACCTGAACCTCGGGCCCTTGTCTGTGGGAGCCTCTCAGATCTTCACTTCTGGGAACGTGGTGCTGAAGGTCGGCTCTCTCTGTGCCATTTGGGCTTTTGATGCAGGAGAGGCTTGAAAGGCAGCCTGCTCGCTTTGGAGGCAGGACAGGCACCTCAGAGAACTAGGAGATGACTCTGATTCTATGTATCGCAGCTGCAGTTTGTGTCGTCTGACTTGGCAGCGTCTCAGAGGAGCAAACAGGGCGCGCGCGCGTGTGTTTGTGTGTGTTTACGTGTGTTTATGTGTGTCAGAAAACATTGGCAGTCCCACAGGATGAAAAGTGTTTGCTGAGTGTTTCCTTCGTAAAGTTTATCAGTTGAAGTCGGGGGTCGCCGGGTCAGAGAACACAGGAACTCGTATGAAGGTCACAGTCTTTGTGTTCTTTTACAGGTCAGTGTTCCGTCCTGTGTTGGTATTCAACACCTGAACTCTGACCCCTCCCCGTTCCTCTCAAGCTCTTTTCCCCCCCACATGGTGACTTTATAGGGCGGGCACCCACAGTCACGTCAGACAGGAGATCAGTCACGGCTGGCCACATGTTTCTCTGTGGTGGTGAAGTGGTCCAGCGTGGTCCTGGAGGGGAGATGAGGAGCTGGGGAGGTTTGATCTCAGCTGTGGTTTGAGTCTGTCTCTGGACAGCCTGTTAAAGCTGAAGCATTAAGTCTCTGTCTGGCCGGCCGGCCAATCCTAGCTGATCTGATTTGAAAGCAGATCTGGTAGTTGGTGGCGAGGTGAGGGAGGGAGGGAGGGAGCCGGGGGGGGGGTGTGGGCGTGAAAGGAGTTTGAGTAGGGAGGAGGCTGGGCAGGGGGGTGGGGGTGGCAGGGGTGGCCAGACGTATAGGCCAGCCATAAACCCCCTGTGGCCTCAGAAAACAGATGTGCCTTTTAATGAGCGTAAGAGGAGAGGAGGAAATGGGTTAATGGATGGAGATAAAGTGTCACCGTGTAACTCAACGTCACCGCGCAGCTTAATCTGGCTCAAGTAATGGCCGGGACGAGAGCTTACAGAGTGTTCCTCTCCCGAGAACCAAGACCAGCATGGGCATGACAGTCCGAGGCAGCCTGCTGCCATGGTGATGTAGTCACCTCCCCCCTTGCATAGCCTGCGTGCCGGAAAGAGATCTACCGGAGCCGTTCAGAAATACACACGAGAGAAAACGACCTTAAAGAACACCTTGAGCGTGAGGTGCTTGGGGTGGTGGTGGTGGGGGGGGGGGGGGACGTGTTTACGTTGGTCTGTCTCACTTGTGTCTGGATTGGCCGTGGCCTCGCTGGGGAGTGGCATGCCCCTTCTGCTCCGGAGCGCTTTATGATACAGTGCAGTCTCAAAGTGTCACTGTGATTTACGAGGCGACCGGCAGAAAGAGGGGAACAGTGGCACTCAGTCTGCCCCCACCAGACACCTCCTCCTCAGGCATTCTCCATCAGATCAGAACATTGTCAAGACCCTCATGCTGTCTAAAACATGTCAGGGACGTTGATAACTCGTTCAATCTTTAACGAATGGCAAATGATTGGAATGTAGTTTTCCTAAGGCATTTTTTTCATGAAATTGTCAAGCGCAACTAATAGATTATTGTTTCATTTTTTTATGCTTCCGTTCCAGTTTATCCACTTATTTGACGGTCTATTCAAATGAGCAGAGTAGCTATGGGAACTAACCAGACAGACGAGGAGCGGAACCTGTCGTTTTGCGAGGACAAAAGCGCCAAGTTGATCGAATCCAGGAGATAGGATGTGCATCCGTGCATGGAACCAGGTTATAAATATTAATGCCTGGCGTTTAGATGGGACCAGCAGCTGGAGGAGGTGATAGCTGAGGGTCCCCTGTGAAGAAGGGAGGAGGATGGAGGCGGGGGAGGAGGAGGGGGGGGGGGTCAAACGGAGGTCAGCCAAGGGAAGGAGCTGTGTAAACACATGGCAGATCTGTTTACCATTTAATTTCTCTACTTGTCATGGTAAAACAGACCAACTAGATTTGTGTTCATGAAGAGGGTGAGGATGCCTGCTGGTTTACCGTTGGGCATTTCTGGGATATGGAGTTGTGTTGTTGCTTGGTGATGTTGGATGGTTTGCAGTTTTACTAAGGTAAGTGCCAACAATGCCTTACTGGGGGTATTACAAAGTGTGTGTGAGAATGTTATTGTGTGTGTGTGTGTGTGTGTGTGTGTGTGTGTGTGTGTGTGTGTGTGTGTGTGTGTGTGTGTGTGTGTGTGTGTGTGTGTGTGTGTGTGTGTGTGTGTGTGTGTGTGTGTGTGTGTGTGTGTGTGTGTGTGTGTGTGTGTGTGTGTGTGTGTGTGTGTGTGTGTGTGTGTGTGTGTGTGTGTGTGTGTACCAGGCCCCTTGCCAGGATCCACTCCATACTGTATTGGATTACAGTTTATGCATGAGAGAGAGTGATATGAATTACCTCTGGCAGGCGCCACGGACAAGCAGAAAGCTGCCGCCCCATCAGCATGCCCGCTGAGGCGGGTAGTCTGGGGGTGTGATGCCAATCTCTAGCTGACCGCCATGTTGGCACAGCCGTACGTGCTGTCTCTGTCTGGGAGCATGGCTGGGTGAGAGACTGAACTGCAGAAGAGAGTGTGGGCACGCTAACATGAAGATTTAGTCCAGGAATGGACGTACATACTCAGGACAATCATTAGCTGTAGAAACATCAACATGAATCGTTAAAGTAAATCCAGTTTCCCTGAGAAAATGTACGTGTGTGTGTTTGTGTTTCCGTGGGTGACACTTCTTCCAGTGTAATAATTGACCTGCGGTATGTGGGTGTGAGTTGGGAAATATGTGCCTTTCTTTATGCTAACACACACAGGCCTTTAAAAGAAGGCATGTTTGAGTGCGTCTGCCCTTTTTTACGTAAACCAGGCTGCCAGCGCAAACACTCACGCTGGGAGCCGTGGCCTTGGAAGGAGGGGGAGGCAGGGGGTGAGGGGTGGGGGGAGGCAGGGGGTGGGGGGTGGGGGGAGTTAGGGGGTGGGGGGAGGCAGGGGTTGGCAAGCAGGATTGTTCTCTTAAACAGCAGAAAGAGAGGGGGGGGGGGGGGGGTGGGGGGTGGTGGTGGAATTGCAGTCCCTGCTGGGGTGACCTTTGAACCTGCAGTATGTAGGCCTCAAGGGGTGACCCACGCCTGTGGAGAGACAATGCTGCTGATACTCACTGAGCCCTGGTTTTTACTGCTTTACAATCCGCCTGCTTTTACGGCGCATTCTTCCCTAAATAAAAGTGGCCCGATGGAGCCCAGCCATACAGAGTCCGAGTTTGGATTAAGAGCCTGCTATTCAGAGAGCTAGCTTTTGTGCCTGTAACACTAGGCTGGAGGGGAATCGCTCTCTCTCTCTCACTTGCTCTCTCTTTCTGCAGCTCATTCTCTCTCTCTCTTTTTCCATTCTGCTACCCCCCCATAAGCCCTCTGACATTCTGGCACCTGTTTCCCTCACAAAACCATTAATTTATCTCTGAATTATTAACTAAGAGCCCACAATGTGTCGAGCACTTTGTGACATGTCCTGACGGGGGTGGGGGCGGGTTGGTGAGGGGCGTTTCTATGGTAACAGGGCCATTTTATCGGAAAAGCAATTTAGCCGGTGTATCAGCGCAAGCAAAGGATCCGCCACCAAACTGGCTGGGCCGATGAATATTTTAGGGGGATAAATATGATGTTGCAATAACACGCTGCATTTAAGAGGCTGGAGGACTGATGTCTAACCGGGGCGGATTTCAAGTTGAGAAAATACCTTTTTCCTCTCCGAAAGAGAGAGGGTTTTTTTCTTCCTGTCGTAACCGAGGTTGTGAGGTGCAGGAGGGCTTGCCGTCGTGCTCGGTGGAGCAGAGGGAGGTCTGCGCTCTTCCTGAGCGAGGAAACGATGACGGCAGGCAAGAAGTGCCTGGTTCCTGTCTGCCGGTCACATGACGACCAGGACCTGAACCAGAGATTCTATCCAGGAGGCCTCATGTTCATCCAGGCCTCCCTCTGTCCAGGCGAAAAGATGCATGTGTTTATGAAACACCTTAACACTACATCCATGTAGAATAGAGCTATGACCCACATGTGGATGAGAAGAGGAGTAGAGGAAAATCTGTCCGTTTTTATTTTCTTACTCTATCACTCTCTCTCTCTCTCTCCCTCTTTCTCTCTCTCTCTCTCTCTCTCTCTCCCTCTTTCTCTCTCTCTCTCCCTCTCTCTCTCTCTCTCTCTCTCTCTCTCTCTCTCTCTCCTTCCTTGTAAAGTGTGTTTAACTGCCGCTTGCGGTCAAGCTCTGTTGAGAAAGCCCCATCAAAGCCATCCTGGACATGCGGTCAGGCCCCCCCACACAGTCTGCAAAGTGATGTCCTCGCAGCGACCGTCCTCAGACGCCACCTGCATGTGCTCAGTGAGACTCTGACCGATCTGCCTCCCGCCATTAAACACGTGTGTTAACGGGGTCAGACCGCTCTGCTTAGCTGTTTGAGAACACGGCCTTGTTCTCTTCCCCGGAGAGAAGAACCACTTCGAAATGATCGAATCACACCGAGACCCCTCCCTGTCCTCTCAGCTCAGAACGTGGAACACATCCATCCACGCACCCCTGCCGCCCCCCCCCCCCCAGCCCCCCGCCCCCCCCAGGAATATCAGACGGTAATAAATTCGTCTTTGAAATGAATGAGGACGTTATTTGAAGAACGTTGCTTGCTTCATAGTTCAAGGCATTGATGTTGGACCAGCCGCAGTAGATTTTGATTAGCCAATAAAGGACAGAAATACTCAGACAGCTTATTATTTACAGTGGAGAACTTACTGTTGGTTTGCCCAACAGTCACTGCCTCAGGAGAAAAAAAAACTAGACCCCGAACACAGACATTCTTTTAATGTCCTAATGCGTACGTATTGTACGAGGCTTGCATCGTCAGCAAGCGGTAACTCAAGCATGGCCTATGAAGCCAGCTGTTGCTTCCTCCTCATTGTTAGTGAGTCATTTTGATGTAGCCATCCATGTTTGGCATCGGCATTCTTTCGTAAGATCAAATGCTTTATCCCTGCCATTGCCACAGCGGGGTGGTAAACACGCACTCCCTTTGTGTGAGGCAGGAGTTCCCTTTGTAGCTGCGGTGCGTGCGCGCTGGGAACGAGCTTTGATGGAGAGCTCGGTGAATGCCTCGGGTCATCTCGAACGAAGGCAGATTTGCGATGAGTCAAGGCGGGAACAATAAGAAGTGGATGGGGGGGGGGGGTGGATGACTGGAGTCATTCCTTCCACTTCAGTTCTCTCTCTCAGCGGGGCTCTTCACTGTGGTCAACTTTAGCGCCAGCCAGCTAGCTTTCGGAGGGTTACTCAAGCTTGTAGAAAGAAACTGAGGCCCGGGGCTGAATTCCTTGTCAGGCTGTTGGAGCTGTGGTTAGAGGCTGGGGTAAGAAGCTGGGGTTGAGGCGGAGGAGGTTGTCCATGGGAGGCCTGAAGACAAGAGATGGGTTAGAGGCTGTGAACTTCCAAATGGGAAGCGTGTGTTTGTTTGAAGTTTTGGTGGAAACGCTGCAGGGTCTAAGGACTATAAACCCCAACCACCACTGAAACAACTAAAAATTGCTAATAAAGTGTAATGGTGCAAAGAAGCATGAAAACGATTACCTTCCATGATGCAGGATATAGGATCCAGTCTGGAGGGGGAATCGCCTCATTCTTAACCATAGCAGGACATGCATGCAGGCAGTTCAGCTCTTGGTTCGGTTTAGACCCCCAACTGGATAAGAGGAATAATAATCACAACCTCCAGAGAGGCTGGTAAGCGAGGTGCATACAGATGGCATCATTACATGGAGCCTGGTCTCCTTCTCCTGGTGAGGATCTCCTGGCCCCTCAGCAGGCTCCGCCTCCGCGCTCCCTCCACGCTCCCTCCTCCTCCAGGGGGTTGCAGCCGCAGCCGTGCCCGGTCTCATTAGTATGAGGAGCGGAGGTGCGGCGCTAGGCTAATGCCCGCCTGTTTGAGCAGGTAAATGGATCGTTAGGATGGATTTCCCACAGCAGTTGGTGGGGTCTCTGAGGGAGTGATGGGCACCTATTAACCAGCGTGTTACGATACAGCGGGCCTCATGTGCGTCGGTTTGTGTAGTGAATAGAAAGATGCACTCTGAGACGGAAGGTGTGTGTGTGGTTGTGTGTGTGGGTGTGTGTGTGGGTGTGTGTGGGTGTGTGTGAGTGTGTGGGTGTGCTCGTCGGTAACATCCCTGTACTGTACCAACCCTTGTTAAACTACAAGCGTGTATGTTTTCTCTCCAACATTTTCCAGTGCCTTTTTAGATGGTCGGTGCACATTTTACCATGGATATACAATCATTTGATGAAATCAAACCCTGAAGAGTGAGGTTGCAATGTGAGTGTCATGCCAAACCTCAGAGATCGGCTGGAAAGCATATCATGTGAACCAGACAGTGGATGAGCGCCGACGGAGATGCTAGAATGGTTTCGACTCTGTGCATGTTTGTGGCCGTGTCACCGTCTCTGTTTACCGTCTCTTTATGATCCACAGCTGTCTTCTGATATCCCCCTGAAGCCTTCTGCTCTCTGCCATACGGACGTGGACTCCGTCTCTGCAATTACAGAACCCTGAGAAAACACGTTGCCATTGTGCCTAGTGTGGCATGCCAACAACAAAAAAAACACAGACCTTTAGGGAATAAGTGTGCTTGTGTTTAAAACTGTCGAACTGTCGAACGAGGAAGCCAGGTTCGACTTGAGATGAGTTCAGCCAGAAAAAAAACCAACGTGAAGTCCTGTTAAGCCAGTGACATTAGACTGAATGAATGCCTGTTTCCACCTCCAGCTGAATCATCGTGCAGGGTGGCGACACGAATCTGGAACCTTCTAATGAAATAATAGAGCTGGTGTTACTGCTGCAACAAAACTCATCCGGAACCATGTTACCAGCCCTGATGGCTGTTAGACACGCCCCCCCCTCTGATTTACCGTCCTGCAGCGTTCTGAATCACGGCCAAGCAGCCATAATTCAGGAACGCAGTAAATTAACCCGAAGTGACGGGAGGAGGAATTAGCTCTGCAACTGCCAAGACGTTCGACGATTCAGGTTTCTACCACGGCTCATTTGACAGGTTTCGCACCATCATGAATTCTCACACCAGTATGGGGAGGACCTATTCGCATAGTCACTGTACATTTGCAAAACATTGTGGCTTTCAGCGTGCTACGTTGCATCTGCCCACCTTTTTTAATGACGTTGCCAGTTTCCAAGGACTACATTTACATTGAGGTGTTTAGCAGACGCTCTTACCCAGAGTGATTTACAGCAGTACAGGGACATTCCCCCCTGAGGCAGAGTGAAGTGCCTTGCTCAAGGACACAATGTTGGCACAGCCGAGGTTCGAACCGGGTACCTTCTGATTACCAGCCCGACACCTTAACCAACTGCACCACACGAGTCCACGTGTGTTTTGAGCGTTGTTAACATTGCTTTCCAGCCCTCTTTTGTAGGCCTACAGAGGGGGTATTCTGAATGTGTGGGGGGTTTTTTATAGAATGTTTGAAGTGCTGGACATCTTTCTGTCCTCAGGCATTTTTGTAAAAAAAAATCTGTGCAAAATGAGTAAATTAATCTGTGTATTGGAACAGTTCATAGACAATATATGTTTATGAATATATATAGACTTTAAATCCTTGAGCAAGAACGGCAACTGATGAGAAGCCTCTTCAGAAAATGTCTGATGGTAGAACTTTGATAAAGCCCAATGATTCAGAGAAAAGGAGTTTTTTCGATCCAACCTTACTTTGAAAAGGCCACAAGAAAATCTCCAGTTTAACGCGGCACGTTATTAAAGTCTAGACGACTCTCTAAAACACCTGTCTGTTTTCCTCATTATCGGATCAGCCCCCCCCTCCTCCTCCCTGCAGCAAGGACAGTTGACATAGGAGCTGTTCCTTGACATTTCCCAGGGACCATATATATCAACTGCCGCCTTTCATACTCTACCTGTCGTTACCTTAGTCTGCTCCATCGCTCGGCCCCCCTAAACCAACAGTCCCCCCCCCCCCCCAACCTATAACCCAAAGAGCAGCGTCAAAAATGTGCTTCGAACATTCCAGTGTAACATTTTCACATTAAAAAAAATAGCTCTGCTCATTAGAAGGCTAACCTGTCACTAGCTTGGGTATTAGCGTCGTACAGTAGTTGTAACTTGGCCCGGCAGCTAACCAAAGCTAGACCCTGTTTCAGAAAAATAACTCTTGTGGTCAACGGCAGCAGAACATGCTAGAAGACACCGGAGCAGATGAGGTACTTCCCTCTGCTCTGCAAGTTTCACAGATGTGGTGTCAGGCGTGCAGGTAACTGGAGACGGTCACAGTTAAGACCCTCTGCTCGCTGCACCTCATCGATTTAGCGGGATTATAGATCGAGTTTCCAGGCTGTGGAGACGGCCAGGAGCAGCGCTTGATAAAGTTGTTGACCGTGGCGAGCATCGCAGTCTGTTTTGAAGGGACTTTTCCAAGAGATTCCTGCCCGTCTTATACAATAGGAAGGTCAGCAGGAACTGCTGCAGGGGCGTGGCCTACATGACTCACTGTGGCATGTAGAGGAAATCAGTCTTAAGACGCAGCGAACCCTTCGGCACGTCAAAACCCAAACACTGACTCGGTGCCTGCGGTGAAGTCACTGTTTTCATTAAAAGAGAAGCAGGCGGTTTTCAACAGCCCGGAGCGCAAATTAAACTGAACTCAGTAGAGTAGAAGCTAACCCCCCCCCCCACCCCCCACCTCCTCTCTGTCTCCTGCCCCCCTCCCTGAGATTCACCCCCCCCTCACTCCCTTTCCCTCTAGGGAGTCAGGTGGCTCAGCAGTTATAAGGCGTTAAGGCCCGTGAGTTCAATTCCCGGCTGTAGCTACATGACATTATGTCCTCGGGCAAGGCACTTCACCCTACTTGCCTCAAAGGGGGAATGTCCCTGTACTTCGCCCTGGATACGAGCGTCTGCTAAATGACTACATGTAAATGGCCCTCTCTAAATGTGGCACACATCTTGCCAGCCTAGTGTGCTACATGCTTACCCGAGTTATCTGAAGTGATTCATGGCCTGGAAAAGGGGGGGGGGGGGGGTCCATTCGATTGGTCTGTTCTGTTCTTTACGATGTGGACGATGACAACACCAAACATCTTTACTATAAACAGTGCCGGCGCGACAGGCACACATTAGCGGTTGCCAAGAGTTTCAGGTTTGCATTTGACTACATCTGCGTTCATATCAAGATGCTAGGCTGTGGCAGATGCTATAATTAGTGTTAGGCGCACTGGTTCCTTGTAAATACCAGCGAAGGTATGCATCATATCTCCTGCCGTTGAATAATTTACACTGTTGTCCTCAGCGGAGGATGAGAAATAAAATGGCGGCCCGCAGCATGGGCCCAGAGGCGGCAGAGAAGAGTCTTCTGTTAGAGCAGGGTTCCTCAGCGCCCGCCGCACCGTCTCACTCTTCTATTCATGACACGGCAGAAGCAAAACGCTGCTCTTGAGTGTCCTCCGGAGCTGATGTCTCTTTAATGTGAGATCAGCCCCGGAGCTGTCAGGGTCTAGCCTTCAGCTATCTCACTCTAGGCTCGAACACACGGCTGTTTTATTCAACCCACCCAAATATCTCAGTCCCTTTATTCTTCAGAGGAAGAAACCGGGCCTCATGAATACGTAACGTGTTTGCGAAAACTTTGTTTTCTCTCGCTTCAGTAGAAGCTGGTGTTTTTACAAGATTTACAGTTAGATTTACTGATTTACCACAGCGGCGATCGATAAAGACGTCGTGAACTACAGTGGTACCTTGCCTTTTTCCCCCTCCTCTGTTGAGGTGCTTTGTGGGTATTTCCTGTCGATCTGTAGCTGTAGTTCTGATTCCTCATATTGACAGAACCCCCCCCCCCCCCTCTCTCTCTCTTCCAGATGAGGCTGTGGAACAAGTACAAGGTGACGAGCGTTCCCTCCCTGGTGTTCGTGGACGCCACCACAGGGAAGGTGGTGTGTCGGAATGGGCTGCTGG